>JAIGNY010000925.1:0-5000 GCA_020152595.1 Chiridota heheva
GAGTATCACGGTTTGCAGTATTGTCAGTGGGAGCGTTGTCATTAATTTTTCTCTCCAGCCTCGGCTACGCATGTTCTTTCAATAGCGCTGTTCATTTTCATTATAAATACTATATAGTTCATTATCATTTATATAAGCCTTAATTTTTAATATCGTTCCAAACTTCCTAATCGTTGTTAAAATTGTAATTGCTTTAGGATCTATCGTTGCAATACGCATCCTCAAAATGCATCAGGAAGAAAAAGAAGAAGACGAAAGTTTGCTGATATCTTTAAGAATACTTTGTAAATCATGTGTGCATCTCTTCTTCTCCCAAATTTAAACAAAGTTAGCAATATTCTCGCAGAATATGATCAGGCGAGATTGACTCTGTAACATATCTAATTTCAAAACCGATCTACTCGACTCAACCTGCCAGGCACAGGGGCTGGCGGGCAGAAGAGGCTATCGGACAGAGGAGGCTGGCGGGCACAGTGAATGCTGGGCATAGGGGGTGGCGGGCATTGGGGCTAGCAGGTACAGGAGGCTGGCTGGCACAGGGGCTGGCAGGCACAGAGGGCTGGTTTGCAGAGGGCGCCTCTACTTTTGCAAATATATTGTTATGTTGGAACTTGTGTAGAGTAGAAAAAAGTCTACAGCAGAAAATGTTTGCCAAATATTTTGTTTTGAACCAACATTGACAAATGACATGCCAAACTTTGTTATTTCAGCAAATTATCGAGAACACATTGCAGTGTTCTACAAACTACCCTGTTCTGAATTAACCAAAAATGGATATCTTTGGATCGTTATCATTTCTAAACAATCCCTTCCCAGACTTCCTTCCTGAAAGTGTTATCCCTTCTTTTCTGGAGGAATTTGATCAGACATTTGGGAGCATGCCTATTAATGGAAACTCAAATGTTCCTCAAAATAGGAACATTTTGCAATATGGGAAGCCGCAATTTTCTCGTGTGCTATACATGTTCCTATTAATAGTTATGCTCCCGGACTGTCAGATTGATTTGTTTGACAAATAAAAACAAAAATCATTACATTCAATCACATGATTTACAGATAAAATAAAAAGCAAAGAGTTTTGTAAATTTTTACTTTGTTTCAAGATATTAGTGATGTAATGTCATACATTACAATCAACGAAAAATTACATTGTATAATGCAACGACACTAAGCTACTAGATGTCATTTTGGCATCAGAAATCTTTTGAAAACAATGATTTTTCACATGTATTTAAAACAAATAAAGATAAATATAACTCATGAAAGACAACTATATTCCATTGTAATAGCTTTTCCTGAGATGTTAGCTATACACCTTTTTGAATATGCGTCGCCAATTTCCCGAAAACTAAGTTAATTAATGTCATATTACCAAAATGTACGTGTCATAATGGATCAATCGTATGCTGGGGAAATCGTATTGACCAATCAAATTCTGGGGCAATCTTGACCATCTGCACAATTTACCCACGGTATTGGAGCAAGCGTATGAAAAAAATGTTTTAAATGCACAAACGTGTGTGTATTGCTGCTTTAAATCTTCCCCTCAAAACTGCACCTGATTTGTTGGGAAGCAATAGAAAAATACCCCAGCAATTGATTGGTCGAAGTACTGAAGTAACTATGTTCGGATATACAAACGATACGCGTCAGGGTACGTCAACCAATCAACTGATGGGAAAACTTTCTATTTATCAACAAACCAATCCACTGCCGGGGAAAGTGTAAGTAACAGTAATGCGTGCGCGTATTACCCCATGTGAGCTGTGCGCACGAACTTACTAACATAAATCTATATGTTTTCTTTGAGGTTCACATTCCCCCAACATTCACAAATTATATTACAATACTTTTTGCACAATTTAAACCATATCGTTCAAATTTTAAAAGTTTGGTGTACAGTGCGGAGAGCTTAATTGTATGAAATTGCGCCGTTGACCTCACTGCACAAAGTAACAAAACAGTATCAAGTGCTTTCGGTAGTTAATCTCTTGTTATTTGTGAATGTCACGACTGAGTTTTGCTACTGAAAAACTGGTGTAAATATATTATTATAACATTACAAGTGTACGCTATCTTTTCTAAGATGCCATCAATTCCTTACTTTATGTTTTGTTTTTACTTTCTAACATAAAGCATGAGGCAAAAGAAATAATAGGTATATATCAAGGCTGCATATTTATACCCATCTCAAGGTGTCGGATATCATACCTGTGTAAAAGTATCAACATTCCGCTTTAATATAATCCTCCAAGGTGAAAGTATGCAATGTAAAAGACCAGATGAAATTTCACGAATTTAAGAAATTTATGTCTTAACCTACAATTTTATATCACAAGAATAGGAAAAAAATACGAAAACTACAGCTGTTTATATAATTCTTGGTAACTATGTATTCACATGGTACTGTCACACACTAGCAATATGAAATGTTAAAGTTGCAAATCATGATATTAGCATGGCAATAGCTAGAATTAAAATTGGGTGCATATTGAACACTTTACAGATTCTCTTATTTTATTTCCTTGGTATTTCCAATATTAATCTTAAATCCCTTTCCTTGAAATCCTGTGCCTAAAATAAAGTTGAAAAGCAGCAAGATATTTACCTTTTGCCTAACCGCCGATCACATTCGACGGAAGATCCGCGGAACCTTTGTGTGCAGGGGATTAAATGATAAACTCTCAACCTTTGACATTCCGGGTGAAACCTCAATTTGGGGAACGTTTCAAGGGGCGCTAATTGGGGATAATGTATTCAAGGAACACGCGCACTTCAAGTTTCATATGATGTTATGATTGCGGTTTCTTTGCATGTTGCGTTTTTTAGTTGTTAGCTTAAAGTTTACTATAATTTTTCCCAATCTCGATTATAAAACAAAGCCGAAGCCAGTTTAAGATATTCAATGACTTTTCTTTAAGACTACAGCCAGAGGCCAAGTGATGTCATAATGTTTTCTTTTGATTTATAAAAAAAGTACTCGATGAATCTAATGAACATTCATAAACATCCTTTCTACGTTGTTGAAAACGTTTTTAGAGCAGCGCTTAAAACTCCTAATTGACTTATTGTAGCAGTGTATGATGTCAGTGGTATGACTAATAATCAATGATAATTAATAGGGGACAAAAAAAAACAATAGGGGAAACATATATTTATTTCACCACACTAAAATGAAGCACAACAATGGCAGGCTCTATTACCGTAACCACATATACAATTTTTCGACTGGTACAAAAGAAATCTGGGCTGATTATTCGGAATACACGATAAACATATTAGAACAGACAACAAATTTGCCCACCGAAAATTTCATGTCAGAGCGCGTAAAAGTGCGTGTGATGTCACGTGAAATACCTCTATTGCTATATGTTAAGTGTGACAAAGGCTGTTGTAGCATGTCACTTGATATATACATTAAAAAATAGGGGAATTAAAAGAGCTGGCAACTGAAAAGGGAGTACATATTTACGCTGCAAAAAGTTAATGCTCTCGAAGAATTGAACTGTATTTGCCAATATGTGATCTGCCATCATAGGTCAGCATTTATTCGAATATTCATATTACACAAAATCTTTACCACTCTCCGAATAATGTGAGAGTGGTGTTCGATTTTTCTTGCTAATCTACATGTCTAATAATATGTATTCACCTTTTGCCTATCAGCTCTTTAAATTTGAGATAAAATAAAGCTCCTCAACATTTCTTTATAATACTATCAACACATTTACAAGTTGTACACAATATAATGAAATGAAAGACTCAATGCAAGCTTACTTTGTATTCATTTTATGTAGAGGCTCATAAAATTTTCAAGTAAAAATACATATCAGTTTCAAGGGGCGCTAATTGGGGATAATGTATTCAAGGAACACGCGCACTTCAAGTTTCATATGATGTTATGATTGCGGTTTCTTTGCATGTTGCGTTTTTTAGTTGTTAGCTTAAAGTTTACTATAATTTTTCCCAATCTCGATTATAAAACAAAGCCGAAGCCAGTTTAAGATATTCAATGACTTTTGTTTAAGACTACAGCCAGAGGCCAAGTGATTTCATAATGTTTTCTTTTGATTTATAAAAAAGGCACTCGATGAATCTAATGAACATTCATTAACATCCTTTCTACGTTATTGAAAACGTTTCTAGAGCAGCGGTTAAAACTCCTAATTGACTTATTGTAGCAGTGTATGATGTCAGTGGTATGACTAATAATCAATGATGATTAATAGGGGACAAAAAAAAAACAATAGGGGAAACATATATTTATTTCACCACACTAAAATGAAGCACAACAATGGCAGGCTCTATTACCGTAACCACATATATAATTTTCCGACTGGTACAAAAGAAATCTGGGCTGATTATTCGGAATACACGATAAACATATTAGAACAGACAACAAATTTGCCCACCGAAAATTTCATGTCAGAGCGCGTAAAAGTGCGTGTGATGTCACGTGAAATACCTCTATTGCTATATGTTAAGTGTGACAAAAGCTGTTGTAGCATGTCACTTGATATATACATTAAAAGATAGGGGAATTAAAAGAGCTGGCAACTGAAAAGGGAGTACATATTTACGTTGCAAAAAGTTATGCTCTCGAAGAATTGAACTGTATTTGCCAATATGTGATCTGCCATCATAGTTCAGCATTTATTCGAATATTCATATTACACAAAATCTTCACCACTCTCCGAATAATGTGAGAGTGGTGTTCGATTTTTCTGCTAATCTACATGTCTAATAATATGTATTCACCTTTTGCCTATCAGCTCTTTAAATTTGAGATAAAATAAAGCTCCTCAACATTTCTTTATATTACTATCAACACATTTACAAGTTGTACACAATATAATAAAATGAAAGACTCAATGCAAGCTTACTTTGTATTCATTTTATGTAGAGGCTCATAAAATTTTCAAGTAAAAATACATATCAGTTGTGCATATAGATAAAATAGGTTGGCAAAAGCTTAAGGTTTCAGAAAATGGACTACTTTT
>JAIGNY010000925.1:12500-25000 GCA_020152595.1 Chiridota heheva
GGGGAAATTGACAAATGCAGTAAATGGGTTTTGTGGAAGTTGTACATTTTTAATATAGTGAAACAATGTGATGTATAAACAGAAAAAGATATAAAAGTGTTTTCGTTTTTTTTATTTCTTCTCTTATTTTGAGACCTTAAAATATTTAAAATACCTTCTCGAAATTGAGGTTGATTGGGATATGGTAAAGAGCAAATCCTGTTCATAATGATTCTATATATCCCCACCATCCTCTACTTTGTATAAACAGTAGAGCCATAGAATAAAGATCAACCAGTCGATAGTCGAAACATGGCAGCAGTAGGAGTATCGTTAAAAAAATTCAGTAGATTTCAGTTCTCTTCTTGAAATTAAAAACCCTAGCAAGGGCGCACTAGAGGGGTGTGTGGGTGTGGCACCCCCCACCTCCATTAAATTGGTCTGTCAACAAATCATCAGAACTGTCGGCAAATCAAAACGGATTGAGGTTGAAGAGGCAACAAATATTATTAAATAAAATTGAACCACATCGGCAATTTCGGCAAATAGCGACACAAACAAAAACCTACAAATTTTGAAGCTTTTATCGCATTGAAAATGCATGTGTCCACATGTATGAAATTGCATGTGTTCACATGTATACTTCATTGAACTTATTGTATCATTTCTAGTCATTTGGTGCATCAAATTCTCAGAATTTTCATAGCTTCCGGGCTTTGCCCCATGGATCCCTACCAAAACTTCGACCTTGATTGATTTCAACAAGAATCAAGAATTACATTTTTTTTTTTTTTTTTATCAATTGAATTGTCGAGCAGCCCGAAAAACTGGGTACTTTGAAATACCAAAAAAAATGGAATTTTTTTATGTATTACGTCATTGCACGAGCCTACACATTTGATCAGCCCACACTAAACATATGGGGTTTCTCATTTTTTGCTCCGGATTGTCCAAATTTTCAATGGCTATCCTGAAATTTTGGAGACGGATAGTAAATAGATATTACCAAAAAAATTGCCGCTGCTTTTTTTCAAATTCGTCGTCGCATTTTTGAGAAAATGAACAAAAGAGACTGTCCATAATCTGTTTTATTGATTTTCTCTAAAAAGCAACCGTGATTCTTAAAAAGCAGCGGCAAAAAGTTTTGAATATCTATTTACTGTCAGTTTCCAAAATGTCAGGATATCCATTGAAATTTTGGACATTTTGGAGCGAAAAATGAGAAAACCCATATGTTTAGTGTGGGCTAGTCAAATGTGTAGGCTCATGCAATGACGTAAAACACAAAAGTACCCAGTTGTTTGAGTTGCTTCCAAAGTGTCCTAGGGCTTCACCCCTGATTCAATCCTGATTGATTTTAACTTATAAATTTAAAAAAAATCTTCTTTTCATCAATTGACTTGTCAAAAATGCATATCTTCATGTAAACTTCATTGAAATCAGAAAAATGTTGTTTAATTTAAACCATTTTGGGGCATCAAAACTAAAGAAATGTTAGAGCTTCCAGGGCTTCGGCCTCTCGACCTTATACCATGTTCTCACCCTGGACCCAACTGGGCCCATGCGGGCATGCCGTCATACGCATGCTAAGCGTGCGCGGTGCCTCCTATGGCGGCACATCGTGTTACCAAAGGTGATATTTTGTGGGGAAAATACCACATCTCCACCACGTCATTCAAAACCGGGGGCGGAACTGGGGGCACAGGAGGCACGTGCCCCCCCCCCAACTTTTGTCAAAAGTTTAAAAAGTGTCTTTTTTCAGAGAAAGAATATGCCCATTCAAAAATTAGATTATATATATGATCTTTTTATTGAACTGTTGAAGAAAGTATACATAAATATCTAAAGTGGTACCTTTATGATTATATATATACATAATACATATACATAATAGTATTACATAAATAGACCAAATTGACTAATTTTACGCGCTTTGCGCGCCTATAATCTATGTTCATAATTTCCCTAAAGACACTGAAAGATAACGTTGTGGACTCAAGAGTCCTTTATTTGACGTTTTTCTACATATCTACCTACCCTTAATTTCCCCGATTATAATTTGTAAAAACTTTTGAAAAATTAGATTGTGAGCCACCCCAAATTTTACACGCGGCATCTTTGAAATTGGGCCCAGGGCAAAACTAACAGTGATGATCCAGGCCCTTGTCGTAGACGTGCACTTCCTTGTCTTCTTTTCAAAGTTTATCAAGTGCCCCTTTATAGAGATCAAACTTCTGGAAACTTAGCAAGGTCGAATCTCGATGGGAGGGGAGGGGGGCGTTTCATGACCCCCTGAAATTTTTCCGATGATACTTTTTTAGTGAGATAATTTTAGGTCACGGTTTATGTAAAAAAAAAATCAATTTTCGGGAAAATTCATTAAATGTTTGGGAAATCTCTAGGCTTTGGAAATTTTTCTTAATTCTCGTGCAATTTTCTTCAATTTTTGGAAAATCTCTTTCAATTTTGGGCAATTTTTCTTCGATTTTTGATCCATTTTTTGCAATATTCTTTCAAGGTTTGGGGAATATCTTATACTTTTGGGCAATTTCCTTAATTCTTGCGTAATATTTTTCATTTTTGGAAAACTTTCGGTAAATTGGAAACTTCCTTCACTGCTTGAAAAAATTCTTTCAATTTGGGGAAATTTCCTTAAATCTGTGCAATTTCTTTTATGGGCGCAATTTTTCTTCGATTTTATCAATCATCGGGAAATGTTGCAAAATTTTACCAAAATATCCAATGACTTTACCACATTTTCCTTCAATTTTGTTAATAATTTTCCAATCGAAAGGAAAACATGCCATAATAACTGATCTTTCAAATTGACAGATTGAAGAAAGTTCCATCAAACATCACAAAACATGAAGACATTTTGCTTTGGTTTGACTTCCCCCCAACATTTTATCCTCGTCCGCCCTTGCAACCCATACATCTTTTTTCAGTAGCACAAACATAGTACGGCACCATTTTAATTTAATTTGGGGCCCGGAGACAAATTTATAACGGGGGCCTATAGCGGATGACTAATTAAAGACTGCATGATTGTGGGGTATCTTGTCTAATACATTCGGATAAACCAGGTTCAATTGATTTTATGCAGTTGAGAAAATTATGAAAATTGCTCTAAACCATTCTAAAAATCCCTTATTTGCTTTTAACATTGTTTGGTACATTCAATAGTTCGAATGATTATCAGTACAATTAACTAAACATGGTCTAAATGTTTCCGATTTCAATTTTTTTGCAGATCTTGGTCTGAACGTTTCCTATTTCCCTCAAATTTGTTCCTATATATCTTGATATAATCAAGGATGCTCGTACATCCTTGATATAATTGACAAATTTGGGTACCTGCAAATAAAAAAAACGTGTTAAGTTATTTTCGGGTCAATATAAGCAAGAGATTTTTAGATGGTAGAGTGTAGGTAGATGGGTGGGTGGGTTGGTGGGTGGGTGGATGGGTGGGTGGATTGGTGGATGGATGGGTGGGTGTGTGGATGGGTGGGTGTGTGGATGGGTGGGTGGGGGGCTTAGGAGTGGGGTATAATTGCACCTAAATATCTTCCGCCGCCTGGAGGGGGGGATTTTAAATCGTGGGATTGATTGTTCGGTACAATGTGCGTTTAAATTGTTCGGCCAATGAATATCGGCTTGGAATAAAATGTACGCCGACACATTTTAATCATTTCAAACATACTTTGCTTGCATTTTCTTTTAAACGTTATTCCACTCAGCTGTAAAATGAGTACCAATTCCATTGGGGAGTTAACTTGCATCCTATTCAGGAGTGGGGGCGGAGGAGGGGAGGGGGAGGGGCTCGTATGCTGGCATCCGCTTGCGCTATGGAAACCGGGAATAATCAGGGATATCTGCCTTATGGCTCTGATTGATTTAACAACTAAACAGCTAAATCACCAATTATACATACCCTGAATTTATAAATAAAATCAAAACTGAATATAACTCATAAGTAATCATTTGAATTTTCTCTAATCAATCCAGCAGCGTAGTATAGTATATGATTTGTTTTCATAATCTGTTTTATATTAAATCGAAGTTCAAGACAAACTATTCCACTATTAATCAAATCAAATCTGACCTTTGTCCAAGTTAAAGCTGGACTTTATGTATGACTTGCTTAATCAACAAGCTAGTCCCTAATTGTAGAAAGGGTTGTGACAATTGTGGAATAACCCACATATTGAGAAATATCTCAATGAACAGAGGATATTGAAAACTAAAGGTAAGATCTATTAATTAAATAAATTTATTTCATATAGAATTTAATATTTCAGAAAGAAAGCATACTTTATTCACATTTTGAATTATACCTTCGTATCTACAGTGTGATCGGTACCCAGAGAAGGTTAGGGCAGACACAAAGCTCAAAGGTTATATGAATAGAGTGTGTGCACCGATATTATGTACGTGGCGTATAAAATTACCCAATTAGTCCATGAGCCAGAGTGGTGTATCGGTATTAAAAGACTACCAAACGTCCTTCACAACATACATCTAGGTTGGTCATATGATGACATAAATGCTTTCTGGACGGCCTAAATGAGTAGCTTTTAAAATATACAGCTTTTATATTAGTCTTCAGACAATAAGTGCGTGTGTAAGTGCGTTATATATGTACATATTGCATGTATTGCGTTAAAATGCCGGGCAATACTTATTATGCTACTACTGTTTCTTAAATTTGTTGTGTGACAGTTATTGATTATACCCAGTACCAAATGTCATTCTTCCACCTAATTAATGTTTATGGAATTAGACTAACTTCCAAGAAGCTGAGCCATGCCGGACAAACAATAATGTAGTTTTTTTACCAGAGTACTGAAAATAATTTTAGGAATATTGAAACTTTCCGAGATTATGAATGTGCCAATTTCCATGAAGTAGTTTAAATGCCAAGCAAAGCTCACTTCTGCTCACTATGAATGTGGGGCAAGAACAAAACGACCTGCCATAATCAAAATGGTTCAACATGGCAATATATAGGCTACAAGAGGCTGGCGTTGAGATAAAAAAAAAGTAAAAATTGGACATGGTCGGACCAAACCAAACTGCGCAGTAGCGGCGCCATGATTCAATCACCAAGCCAAGGTCTCTACAAGTTTTTGAAGCGACGTTGATTTTTCAATAAGCGAAAATTTGAACTTGTGTTGATGTTAAGCCATTTTGGAGCATCAAAAACAAGTATGCCTAATCTTCATGGCTTCACTTATTGCAACTCATAACAGAACTTCGACCCTACCAGGGGCACTTAAGCGGGACTCTGCTACGTCTCACTCGCTACTCATGCACAGTTCCGACTTTGGGGTCTCAATCCGTCCTGTTTATATACTCGCAGTCCCCATTTGCCGCCGCTGCATTAACAACGAAAGTATAGTTTCCGGGACGAATGGGCTCAATCACCTGCGTTGACATTTTCTCGAAGTCCGTGAAGTCGCGTATAACGACGATACTGGCGAACGAAACATGAACAAAGTGTACGGAGATCGATTAAGCAATCAAACAGTCAGTGAACAACCACCGTAGAGTCTGTTATAAGGTTCAGGCGTGAGGGATAAAGGTTGATTTAGGTGGCGGGTTTGCGGTTTGCTTGGTAAAAATGTCGGTGAGCCGTGTTAATGATTTGCTGGAGATAGGGAGGTTGAGAGTTGGTAGTGTGTCCTTAGACTGGTGTCTCTTTTGATTAGCACTTGGCTGCCGGTGGTCAGATGGAAAATAGTGGTGGAAAGTAACTTTAGCTGTTGATGGAGTTCAATGGTTTGGGTGGCGAAGGTATCCCAGGTGGTGTGAAAATTATTTAATATGAGATGGCATTTGTTGTTGAATGCGACTGTCTTTAATGGTTGTTGTGACGACAAAATACATACATATGTGGTCTTAGGTTTGTTCATGGAGGCTTCTTCGACAGGTTAGTATGGAATGAAATTTATTTTTAAAGTTTTCACCAAGGTTGTGAATGGGACAGAAGAAGTGTTTAGGAGGTGTGCTTTCCTTTGCGGGTAGGTACTGGCTGCAGTGTCCAGCACTGGCGTTGGAACCAACGAAAAGTTCCCCAAAAATGTTGTTCTAGAAAACGATTGTGGTAATGACCACATAGACAAATCAAATAGCAGATTTGCAATGTGGTTGAAACAAGTTGACTACTTTTTTAGGCATGATTATAATCCCATAAATTCCCAAATTTGCAGATCCTTGCCCTAGTACCACTCAGGACGTGGCCCCTGGATCCCACAAGGAACCTTAGGTTGGCCTCTTTACCCCGCGCCGTTTAGGCCACGCAGTTAGCAAAAATCATTTTATATTTCAGTACCACATCCAAAAAAATCGCCGCCCCTGGTGTTGGCTGACTGTGTTGCAAATGGTCGGGCGCAGGCCATGTCAGTGCCAAACACTTTGGTGGTTTGCGTTGTCTTGTCTACTTGGTCCTGTTGGTAAACAATAGTTTATTTCTATTTGCTTTTGGTCCGACAGGTCGGCAACGTGGTAGAAGAATCTTTGGTTGGAGTGTGGTTGACGATGCTTGCGTAAGCCTTCAAGTTTGATTTCTCTGAGATGAGGAGAAGAAACATAGGTGGAACAGTAGGAGCCTGCATGTGCGTGGCTTGAGTTTAGACTAGAGCTTGAACTTCAGGTTGCATTTGAGTTTGAGAGAGCGAGCGTGTTCCTTTAATTGTATATGAAGCAGGTGCAGCGGTGGTTTTGCGGGAGTAACGCGGAGGTGAGACTAGTATGTTTCTAGGTGATGAGAGGGCATTTTCAGGCAGGGTGCTTGATTTGCAGTGAACGAAGATGGCATTTTATGTTAGACGCATGATTTTCCGATGCGATTCCCTTCTCGGCGTGGGCAGACAATTAGCGTAGAACACTGATGGGTGTTGTGACATGTCTGTCCTTTCGTCACCTGTGACCGTCCTAGAGAAGATTACAACTGCAGAGTATCCCCTGCCGTAGCCTACCGTCCTCCCTGACACCTGCAATGTCCTCAAACAAGAAAATGTGACCATATAATGTCAATGTGCCCCGGCCAGGACAACAAACCATTCACCAACACGGTTTAGCTTACCCGAAGCTGGGGAAGGAAATGAATTTTTACACTCGGGGAATACCTGTTGGGCGATTGAAGGAGTTTATAGGGATGTGGAAAGAAATTACGTTGGAGTATGATTACGTACCCCATATGATATGAGAGGCTTGCCGTATGGAGTTAACACACAAGCCCAGACCGGACGTCCTCCGTCCAAATCCCACACAACAAGATCCGGCGCATGAAGAGCTCCTCCGAGAAATCTCGGCACTGCTCGTTAAAAGGGCAGCAGAACCATTCTTGCCTTGGTGTATTGTAGACCTCTAATGCTAAACCTGCAACATGTGACGACCTCAACGAGGCTAGTCGCTAGGTACACTAGAAACACTAGCGATATTTTTGCGTGTGGTACTGGGTTTCATAAGATCAGTTCTGCTCCGGCACGGACGGCTTGCCGTTCCTTTGCCGGGTAGACACGACCCCAGTGAAAGTCGAAGACCGCCCGCAGGTAATTGATGGTCTGAGTAGGTGACTAGGTCTGACCGCTGTCGTTTGAACACCAAGCCTAACAGTTGGTGAGTTCGATGACATGATTAGTATGAGCGGCCGTTCCCATGTTCGTCCGCCACTATTAGCCAGTCGTCTAAGTACATAAATATCCTACCACAACTTTTCTGCAGGTAAGCAACAAACAACCGTTTGGTCCCTCGAAGAATATGGATTAAGATGTAAATGTAGTCGTGTAAGAGATCTATGGACGTTGCTCAAAGATCATGACGTAACTTCGGGAAGACTTCGTGACGCGTCTCCACATTGACATTTTTTGGCTTGATGGTTTCAGATAGGTTTCCATGGGAGACAACAAAATTTGGAGGTGATAACCAAGGCAACGATGGCGTGGTGGAGATGTGGTATTTGCCCACAAAATATCACCTTTGGTAACACGATGTGCCGCCATAGGAGGCACCGCGCACGCTTAGCATGCGTATGACGGCATGCCCGCATAAGGGCCCAGTGGGGTTCAGGGCGAGACCTTGGTATGAGGTCGAGAGGCCGAAGCCCTGAAAGCTCTGAAATTTTTTAGTTTGGATGCACCAAAATGGTTTAAAATTAAACAACATTTTTCTGATTTCAATGAAGTTTACATGAAGATATGCATTTTTGACAGGTCAATTGATGAAAAGAAGATTTTCCTAAATTTATAAGTTAAAATTAATCAGGGTCGAATCAGGGGTGAAGCCCTGGGACAGTTCGGAAGCAACCCAAAAAACTGGGTACTTTTATGTATTACGTCATTGCATGGGCCTACACATTTGACTAGCCCACACTAAACATATGTGGTTTCTCATTTTCCGCTCCGGAAATGTCCAAAATTTCAATGAATATCCTGACATTTTGAAACTGACAGTAAATAAATATTCAAAACTTTTTACTGCTGCTTTTGAAAATTAACGTTTGCCTTTTTGAGAAAATCAATAAAACAGATTATGGACAGTCTGCGTTGTTCATTTTCTCAAAAATGCGACGACGAATTTAAAAAAAAAGCAGCGGCAAAAAGTCTTTTAATATCTATTCACTATCCGTCTCTAAAATTTCAGAATAGCCATTGAAATTTTGGACAATCTGGAGCGGAACATGAAAAACCCCATATGTTTAGTGTGGGCTAGTTAAATATGTAGGCTCATGCGATGACGTAATACGTAAAAGTTCCCAGTTTTTTGGGTATTTCAAAGTACCCAGTTTTCGGGCTGCTTTTGAACTGTGAGTCAAGAGGCGAATACCTAAGGACATGCTTTTTCGACAATTCAATTGATAAAATAAAAAAAGTAAAAAATTATTTCTTAATTCTTGTATAAATCAATCAAGGTCGAAGCTCTGGTAGGGATCTATTGGGCAAAGCCCGGAAGCTATAAAGATTCTGAAAATTTGATGCACCAAATGACTAGAAATGATACAATAAGTTCAATGAAGTATACATGTGAACACATGCAATTTTATAAATGTGGACACATGCATTTTCAATGCGATAAAAGCTTCAAAATTTGTAGGTTTTTGTTTGTGTCTTTATTTGCCGAAATTGCCAATGTGGTTCAATTTTAATTGATAATATTTGTTGCCTCTTCAACCTCAATCCGTTTTGATTTGCCGACAGTTCTGATGATTTGTTGACAGACCAATTTAATGGAGGTGGGGGTGCCACACCCACACACCCCTCTAGTACGCCCTTGCTAGGGTTTTTGATTTCAACAAAAGAACTGAAATCTACTGAAGTTTTTCAACGATACTCCTACTGCTGTTTCGACTATCGACTGGTTGATCTTTATTCTATGGCTCTACTGTTTATACAAAGTAAAGGATGGTGGGGATATATAGAATTATAATGAACAGGATTTGCTCTTTACCATACCCCAATCAATCTCAAGTTTGAGAAGGTATTTTGGATATTTTAAAGTCTCAAATTAAGAGAAGAAATATGAAGAAAAAAAACGAAAGCACTTTTATTTTTTCCTGTTTATACATCACATTGTTTCACTATATTAAAAATGTACAACTACCACAAAACCCATTTACTGCATTTTTAAACTTCCCCTTGAAAGTGGGAAAACAGTTTCACCTGTTTCAGTGGGTAATGCGGTCCTGACTGATTCTACCAAAATTTTGGAGAAATTAGACTCTTGAATCTTTTCTTTATATACAAAAGAGTGAAATGAATAGTACATTTTCGTCTGAATTAAAACCTATATTACAGTCAATATAATTCGTCGAATGACCGAATATTGATTGAAATTCGAACCAATATCAATTTGATAGATGTGCTTGCTATTCCTGCTGTTACACAATTAAGAATAATCTGGAGAGAAAAGCTAATAAATATATAAACTTCTTTATATATATTGAAACAATATATCGGTATATTTAAACAATAAAATGTACAATGTCACATGTACGACTTGATCAAATTGTTCTCTATTATAATACGTAGACATCGTTAACGTACAAATTCCCTAGCTCACCACTATTAACATACTTTCTACCCTCTGTCACACCAAATATCTCACCCTCTAATCCACATGTCGTCCCATCCTTCACCGCCCCCACCCCCACAGAAAATCATACATGAAATACAGATGTCATTCCACCACATGACCTGTATGTCATCACACCTGCAATCAAGGTGACATCCCACCATATGCTTTGTCACCCTGTCCTATATACATTATTACCACCATGTCCAACATGCCATTCTTCACTGGATCACGTGCCATCCCACGCTGTTGCACATGCCATCCCACCTGGAATCCAGGTGACATTCCATTACATGCCACCTTGTCCCACATGCCATGCAATCCTGTCCCACATGTCATCCCATTCCTTTTTCCGTGCCATCCAACACTTAATATGCGACATGGACATGTTCCAAGAGCATTTTATACAAGATTGTATAGAGAACATTACAGGCATCTGTTGTACCGCTGGGTACAATTCTAAATGAGAATTTAAATTATTATTGTTAGGGAATTCAAATTTAGTTCATCTACAGAAATGCAAATCTTGTGGAAATCGACTATAGAATTTAGAGTCACGGTCAGTGTTCATATGTCTTCCCAACTATATATTGTAGTTGCTTATAGTCATAACTACCGAATTGAAATTTAATTCGAGTTTCAGATAAATGTTGCATCGTCCGAAAAAGCTAAATTATAAGAAGAAGAAACTAATTTGGATAAATGCTCCATATAAGTAAATGCTCCATATGTACATCAGTATGCTCTCACACCTCTAGAAGCAAGCATACTGTTCGTACAAATTAACCCAGTGTTGCTTCTGTTTCAAATTAAGTCGCAATTAGAGAGCAATGTTGTAGTCAAATATAGCTAGGTGACCGTACTGCTGATGAATTTCAATCCTAGAAACACAAATAATTGATCTCTATCTGCTTTTTTTGCTGTAATACCTAAAATGAGATAAAAGCATCTGATTATGTTCACATACAATTCATACAATAAAATAAAGTGTAACATTTAAACATCGAGAACGCGACGTAGAGCTTTAAGGAGTGAGCTGCAATCTGGATGAGCAAAAAACCTTTATTCATATTTTGACGATGTTCGTTTGAATTAATTGCGCTACTTAGTTTGCACTAATTGCGAATTAAAATGTCGTAAAAAGAAAAGAAAAAACCTAGCTGCCTAAAGAAACTAAAAAAAAAATCTATTAGGATTTTACAATATAAATAATAATTTCAGCTTTGATTCAGATATCATTATTATCTTCTAGACTTGAAAAATGAGATTATAAATGATAAATGATTCCATCACCGCATGACTTTTAAAAGTACACATAGAATATGCAAATGAAAAAGTAAAAGAAGTGTTATACCAGTTTTGGCTAAATGAACAAAAATGCCAATCAAATGGAAGGGACTCTAATATTCAAAATACCAAGAGATCCTCAGACACTGCAAAAACTGGAGCAGCATAATGCTTCTCGTATCAAATGTCAGCAAACTCAGGAGAAAAGTGATTATAGAAAGAATTAGACAAGGAATTAATGATTCGCTTAGAAAAGAAAAAAAACAGGTTTTCAAAAAGGAAGGAAAACTTCAAGTTTAAGTTTTAGTTTATTACACTTATATGGCGCATTATCTAAATAACTTATTCTAATGCGCCTAACAAAATATGCATATAAAGAAAATAAATACAAATGTGTAAATAAGATAAGCATGAAATTTAAAAAAACAAAGAACAAAAAATTATGAAGAGGACTTGAAAGCACAATTAAATAAGTGAGTCTTAAGCAAGGTATGGAATTGTTTAAGAGATGTAGCAGATTTGATTGAAAGAGGTAAGTCATTACAAAATTTTGGGCCAAATATTTGCAGAGAGCGATCGCCATATGTAAGTTTGCTTTTTGGAACATAAAGGATGAGGTGGTTTTGAGAGCGAAGGCGGTAAGTGGTTTGTTTATGATGAAACATTTCGGTCAGATATAACGGAGCCATGTTATGAAGGGATTTAAAAATGAGTATTAAAATTTTAAATTTAATTCTATATGAGACAGGTAGCCAATGAAGATTTTGCAGTAGATAAAGTGATGGAGTGAAACGGTTGCTTCTTGTGGGACGAGCCTTGCAGTATAATTCTGAACACGTTGCAACTTTTTCACTGTAACACCTGGCACCCCTGCAAGGAAGACATTGCAATAGTCTATGCAGCTATGCACAAGTACATTTACAAGTGATATTGTAGAGCTTCTGTCCAGAACCTTCATGCACCTTCTGATGTTAAATAAATGGTAAAATGCAGTTTTGCATTTGTGATTGACATGGTCAGCCATTGTCATACCTTGATCTAACCAAGCGCCCAGATATTTGACAGTGGAAGATAATTTCACACTGTTGTTACCAATAGCAAACTGCCAATATTTAATTTAGTTAGTTGGTAATTGGATCCAAAAATATTGACTTTACTTTTTG
>JAIGNY010000925.1:32500-42168 GCA_020152595.1 Chiridota heheva
TCCAATTTATGACCTTCCTGCTATAATCTTGTATTTTAATTCCTTTATGGACCCTTGAACATCAATGGCAGTACCCCTTTAATCCCTCTCTACTTCGTGTCATACATTGCATCATTACTTAGCTCTTGTTTACCTGGCGAAATCTATACATGTATATGACTAGATTATTTGATCCTTACAAGGCCCATGTTTATATCATGATTTGCCTGTGGTGTATGGTCTAAGACGTGCTTTTACAGTGAAAGTTTTTACATGCAAGTACCAGCTTCAATCTCTTGTACAGGTCGGATTTATGAAACATTTTTGTGTAAATATCCCAAAACAGAAAACAAACTGACTTGAAATGATGAATTGATAGATCGCAAAAATGTCCACACAATTTAATTTGATTTAAGGGAAAAAATGTTGTTCCATTTGACCTTGTTTTTTTCTTCTGATTTTTCCTTTCAAATAAAGTTGCTCGACACTAATTGTATATGAATATAAATGGACATCATTAATTTGTAATACCACGTGGACATGTTTCATTGATAAGTTGTTTTGCAATTGATGCATTAGTATTATTTTAACTTAATCAATCACTAATGTACAAGCTCTAACGAAATAGTTCTCTGAAAAGGGCTGCATATTATACACAAACAATTGCTTTAACATTTTCAAATTTGCTACCAAAAACCTCCATCAAATTGATGTTCACATCACATCATAATGCAATAATTTCATTTTTCTTCCTTCTTTGCGTAGTTGCAAGTAACAATGGTCAAGATTTGTACAATAGCAAGGTGTTCCAACAAGTTCAACTACATCAAGAAATGGATGGAATAACTTTGCGATATTTATGATAGAACATATGGCACGTGCATCTGTTTTCCACTATTTGTTTTACACCCGTTTCTGATAGAAAGGAAAGATGCAGAAGGGCGCAAAACATGATCAAGGCTATGAACTGCAAGAATCCCGACGGCAGTAATTGTTAGCCGGATACCTACAATACAATTTGTTCAAAGCATTGTGTCGATGGGAAGCCTACAGTTGATAATCCATACCCAACGCTGCATTTGGGATATAAGAGTGTTCCTTCAACTTCCCGGCAGTCAGTGTATGAAAGAATTGCAAGACCGCCTCCACCTGCAAGACAGAAAAACCTCGTGGACGTGAAAGTTGATGTTTCATGCAGCACAGTACCCCAAGAGCCATCATATTCCCCACTGATGGGTCACGATTATTTTTTCGAGTGTAAATGCCGTGAGGATTGTGAGTGCAGCGGCTGTCTAGTGAAACACAAGGAAATTCAGAAGCTCCAAGACGACCTTGAGGAATCCAAATCAACCTTTAACAAGTCTCAGCAAACAAAGAAGACTGCACATGTAGTTGATGACATGCTTAAGAAAGGCACTGATGCCAGGAAACTGGCTTGCCATCAAAATCAACATTTAAAGCTTTGTTGGACCATATGACTCTGAAGGCACAGAACATGCAATACTGGGAGGTTCGAAGGGGATTCGGCGCCAAGAGATACTCCTCAACGGAAACCACCAAAAGATTCCCCATGAAGACTTGCCCCCAAACAAATTGAGCACAACGGATGAATTTTGTTTATGGTTCTTCTCAAACTGAAACTTAACCTTTCACTCTATTTTCTTACTTCGATTTGTGTATGTCTTTCTTGGCGTAGTTTCTAAGATTTTGAACACATGGGTCAAATCTCTTGCATTTTCGGCGCTCTAGCCGTTATTCTTTTGGCCTGACAAGGATGTTGTCGCATATCCAATGCCAGTGTCACAGTGAATTCGGACTCTCCTAGAAAATTACCCTAGGCTCTGAATTCACTTAGTGAATTCTGACTCTAGGGTAAAAATTTACTATGGTAAGAGTGCCTTATGAATTTCAGTGGCAGAGAATCAGTCTTGCCCTTAGAAATAGTTTTTCCCCCGTACATTTGTATGCTTTTTAAAGCGAGTGTCAACAAAGCCAAAATAGTAGCTTTAAATTCTTGATTAATTTTAGCTGATCGCAACGACAGCAATGGACGACAAACAACGGTCGAGGAATTCTTAAGATCGGGGAATTATCCCTCCTCGGTCTCAAAGGACAACAAATCAAATTTTAGAAGACTTTGTAATCCATTCAATATTCCTCCAAATAAAGGTCTGACTCCCTAGAAATTTAAGATGTCTACGCCACTCTTAGATATTTAATTCGAATTTGTCTGGATCAATTATGACTCACATTTGCAGATGTTCATATTCAACACCTTTTTATGTAAGCGTATAACGTCCTTTTGGGTTTCTTTGATAGAATTTGATCAAAATCACGATTGGTATAGTACCCCTTTCGGTGGCGTGTATCTACAATTAATAAAGAGAAAACTCCCGCAAATGTTCCAGTGTAGCGCCACTACAAAAACCGAAGCCATGTGCATACGCTTCAAATCATGAGGTGAGTCATTTATTACAATAATAAATGGGTAGGGTCCAAATTCTTCAAAAAGCTTCAAATGGAATGATCTCTTTCCTTTCTGAAGCTTAGGGTGGGAGGGCTTCTCATAAGGTCATAACTCAAGAATCCGGATTCTTTAATTTAGTTGACCCTGAGGATTTATTATTGGCTGACAGGAGTTTTACAATAAAGAGAGGATCTGTTGCTACGTGGTGCTTATTTAGAAATACCTCCACAAACAAAAGCTTGGAACAAATGCGCAAACCAAATGCCTTGAAAACAAAGAAAATAGCAAATGCAAGGATCCATGTAGATAAAGCTATTGGTAAGATCAAAACGTTTCACATTTTACAGGAAACTTTGCCAGTTACTTTGGTACTCTTAATTGATGGCATTGTTGTCATCTGTCCTGCAATATCAAATATGCAGCCACCTCTGGTTAAGTGATATTTATAAATTGGCTTTGTACTTGTTTTATAGAAACTAAGTATCATGTTTGAAATTAATGAAATAATGGATTCTTGCATTTGCTGTTTCCTTGAAGATGTATGCACACACATTTCGTAATCATTCCACCTTCAACCTCAACATGTGTATGTTTTATGTTTAGCTCACATTTATAGCCAAAGAAACATTGCCAAATATGTTAAATTTCCATTTTCAGATGTTCAGAAAAATAGATCAGATTATTTTTTGTAAAGTTTCTATCTTTTGCAATGTTAAATAGTTATTTCATAGTCCTTCAACATTCATGCCAAGAAGTAACTTGTTGAACTTAGTGTCGTGAATTATGATTATAAACCATTTTTTCACAATTTACCGATGTGTTTTTTATTTCTATTTTACAGGCTGATCCCAGAGGTTCAGCAAAAATTATCGTAACAAAATTTTTGGAACTTAAATTATGTGTTTTATTTAGAGGCTAAAAACATTCCAGCTTTAATATTTCTTTCCCTTAAAACTGCAATAATGACCATCCATTCATCTTCTTTACCTTGAAAACCTTGTCACTGAAGAATACTTGAAGCATATATACCTATATTAGAGGCAACATGCTTTTCCCGTATAAGTTGTCCTTTAAAGTACCAAACTTTAATAAAATTTGGTGCTAAAAATTATACCATTTTTCCGTTATTTTGTTACTGCATCTTAGGAAGCAAAAGTATTCCATTTTCTAAAACCTTAAGCTTTTGCCAACCTATTTTATCTATATGCACAACTGATATGTACTTTTTACTTGAAAAATTTATGAGCCTCTACATCAAACGAGTACAAAGTAAGCTTGCATTGAGTCTTTCATTTTATTATATTGTGTACAACTTGTAAATGTGTTGATAGTAATATAAAGACATGTTGAGGAGCTTTATTTGATCTCCAATTTAAAGAGCTGATAGGCAAAAGGTGAATACATATTATTAGACATATAGATTAGCAAGAAAAATCGAACACTACTCTCACATCATTGAAGAGTGGTGAAGATTTTGTGTAATATGAATATTCGAATAAATGCTGACCTATGATGGCAGATCACATATTGGCAAATACAGTACAGTCTTCGAGAGCATTAACCTTTTGCAATGTAAATATGTCCTCCCTCTTCAGTTGCCAGCTCTTTTATTTTCCCTATCTTTTAATGTATATATCAAGTGACATGCTACAACAGGTTTTGTTACCCTTAACATGTAGCAATAGAGGTATTTCACGTGACGTCACACGCGCTTGTACGCGCGCTGACATGAAATCTTCGGTGAGCAAATTTGTTGTCTGTTCTAATATGTTTATCGTGTATTCCGAATAATCAGCCCAGATTTCTTTTCTACCAGTCGAAAAATTATATATTTGGTTATGGTAACAAAACCTGCCATTGTTGTGCTTCATTTTATTGTAGTGAAATAAATAAATGTTTCCCGTATTGTTTTTTTTTCTATCCCTTATTAATTATTATTGATTATTATTCATACCACTGACATCATACACTGCTACAATAAGTCAATTAAGAGTTTTAACCGCTGTTCTAGAAAAATTTAAAACAACATAGAAAGGATGTTAATGAATATTCTTTACATTCATCGAGTACCTTCTTTATAAATCAAAAAAAACATTATGACCTTGCTTGGCCTCTGGTTGTAGTCTTAAAGAACAGTCATTGAATATCTTAAACTGGCTTCGGCTTGTTTTATAATCGAGATTGGGAAAAATTATAATAAACTTTAAGCTAATGCAACATGCAAAGAAGCCATAATCATAACATCATATGAAACTTGAAGTGCGCGTGTTCCTTGAATACATTCTTCCCAAATAGGGCCCCTTGTAACGTTCCCCAAAAGGAAGTTTCACCCGGACTGTCAAAGGTTGAAGGTTTGTGAATTAATTTCCTTGCACACACAGGTTCCGCGGATCTTCCGTCAATTGTGATTGGGGGTTAGGCAAAAGGTGAATATCTTGCTGCTCTTTAACTTTATTTTTAAGGATTTCAAGGAAAGGGA
Organism: Chiridota heheva; assembly: GCA_020152595.1. Taxonomy (NCBI): domain Eukaryota; kingdom Metazoa; phylum Echinodermata; class Holothuroidea; order Apodida; family Chiridotidae; genus Chiridota; species Chiridota heheva. The sequence continues at coordinate 37,426 of JAIGNY010000925.1, forward strand.
TTTTAAGATTAAAATCGAAAAAAGCCAAGGATATAAAATAAGAGAATCTGTAAAGTGTTCAATATGCACCCAATTTTAATTCTAGCTATTGCCATGCTAATATTATGATTTGCAACTTTAACATTTCATATTGCTAGTGTGTGACAGTACCATGTGAATACACACTTACCAAGAATTATATAAACAGCTGTAGTTTTCGTATTTTTTCCTATTCTTGTGATATACAATTGTAGGTTAAGACTTAATATTCTTAAACCCGTGAAATTTCATCTGGTCTTGTACATTGCATACTTTCACGTCAGAGGATTAGATTAAAGCGAAATATTGATACTTTTACACAAGTATGATATTCGACATATAATTACAAGATAATGAACACCACTTTGAAATGGGTATAGATATGCAGCCCTGATATATACCTATTATTTCTTTTTGCTCATGCTTTATGTTAAAAGTAATAACAAAACATAAAGTAAGGAACTGATGGCATATTAGAAAAGATAGCGTACACTTATAATGTTATAATAATATATTTACACCAGTTTTTCAGTAGCGAAACTCAGTCGTCACATTCACAAATAACAAGAGATTAACTACCGAAAACACTTGATACTGTTTTGTTACTTTGCGCAGTGAGGTCAACGGCGCAATTTCATACAATTAAGCCCTCCACACTGAACACCAAACTTTTAACATTTGAACGATAATTGCCAATTTATGTCCTATTTTTTTTTTAAATTGTGCAAAAATTATTGTAATATAATTTGTGAATGTTGGGAGAATGTGAACCTCAAAGAAAACATATAGATTTATGTTAGTAAGTTCGTGCGCACAGCTCACATGGGGGTAATACGCGCACGTATTGCTGTTACTTACACTTTCCCCTGCAGCTGATTAGTTGGTTGATAAATATAAAGTTTTCCCATCAGTTGATTGGTTAAAGTACCCTGACGTGTCTCGTTTGTATATCCAAACATGGTTACTTCAGTATTTCGACCAATCAACTGTTTTAAAGCAGCAATACACACACGTTTGTGCGTTTAAACAACTTTTTTTCATACGTTTGCTCCCATACCGTGGGTAAATTGTGCAGACGGTCAAGATTGCCCCAGAATTTTATTGGTCAATACGATTCCCGCAGTATACGATTGATCCATTATGGACACGTACAGTTCGGTAAAATGACATTATTTAACTTAGTTTTCCGGAAATTGGGGCTGCATATTCGAAAAGGTGTATAGCGAACATCTCAGAAAAAGCTATAAAATGGAGTATAGTTGTCTTTCATGAGTTCTATGTTTCTTCATATATTTAAAATACATGTGAAAAATCAGTGTGTTTCAAAAGATTTCTGATGCCAAAATGACATCTAGTGGCTTAGTGTTGTTGCATTATACAATTTCATTCTTCATTGATTGTAATGTATGACATTACATCACAAATGTCTTGAAACAAAGTAGAAATTTACAAAACTCTTTGCTTTTAATTTTATCTGTAAATTATGTGATTGAATGTAAACATTTTTGTTTTCATTCGTCAAACAAATCAATCTGACAGTCCGGGAGCATGACTATTAATAGGAACATGTATAACACATGAGAAAATTGAAGTCGTGCAGCCGAATTGTTTGACGTTACGATAAAATGTCATGGTTTATATTTCATATACTTGAAATAATCAATGTGAAACACAAAAACATTATTTTCAAAAATATTTGAATATTCAAAACGGTTGTTTCGCGTCTAAGCCTAGCTGTATTGTATATTATTCTAATATTTCAAAAACGGAGTGGTAAACATATCAAATCTGAGTGGATAATATTTAGCCATGACAGTAATGAAGGTATCTTCATGGGTTTTGCGTTTTGATCCCCTAGCAAAGATATTTTACTAGATATATTTCAAATTAGAAATATGTAAGATTGCATAGGCGTTTAATGTTAGGGTAGCAAAAGATCATTGGAAATATTATAAAATTGCGGCTTCCCATCTTGCAAAATGTTCCAATTTTGAAGAACATTTGAGGTTCCATTGATAGGCAAGCTCCCAAATGTCTGATCAACTTCGCACTAGAAAGGAATGGGGAACATATTCAGGAAGGAAATATGGGAAGGGATTGTTTAGAAGATAATAACAATCCAAATGTATTCATTTTTGGTTAATTCGGAACAGGGTAGTTTGTAGAATTCTGCAATATGTTCTCGACAATTTGATGAAATAGCAAAGTTTGGCATGTTATTTGTCAATGTTGGTTCCAAAAAATATATTTGGCAAGCATTTTCTGCTCTAGACCTTTTTTGACTCTACACGACCTCCAACATAGCAATATATTTGCAAAAATGCAAGCGCCCTGTGCAAACCAGCCCTCTGTGCCCGCCAACCCCTGTGCCCGCCAACCCTTGTGCCCGCCAGCGCCCTGTTCCAGCCAGCCCTCTGTGTCCGCCAGCCACTGTGCCAGCCAACCCCTCTTCCCGCCAGCCCCTTGTGCCAGCCAGTCTCCTGTGCGCGCCTGCCCCGTATGCCTGTCAGCCCCTATGCCAGCCAGCCTCTACGCCCGCCAGCCCCACAGACCCACCATCCCCTGTGCCCGCCAGCCTCCTCTGTCCGATAGCCTTCTTCCCGCCACCCCCCTGTGCCCGGCAGGTTAAGTCGAGTAGGTCGATTTTAAAATTAGATATGTTACAGAGTGAATCATCTGATCATACACTTTGCGAGAATATTGCTAATTTTGTTTAAATTTGGAAGAAGTAGAGACGCACACATGATTTACAAAGTATCCTAAAAGATATCAGCACCACTTTGGTTTTCTTCTGTTTCTTCCTGACGCATTTGCGGCTGCGTATGGCAACGACAGATCCTAAACCAATCACAATTCCAACAACAATTAGGAAGTTTGAAACGATATTAAAAACCAAGGCTCATATAAATGATAGTGACCTCTATAGTATTTATAATGAAAATGAACAGGGCTATTGAAAGAACATGCGTAACTGAGGCTGGAGAGAAAAATTAATGACAACGCTCCCACTGAGAATACTGCAAATCGTGATATTCCACAGGGTGGATTATTCCTGCTATAGATAACTGTTGTATAACTGGCACCACCAATGGCACCGACTACAGCAGAGAAAAACACATGTTTAAATTGATTGACCTTTGGAATACCTAAAAGTCTGACACAAAGAATAACTATTACAATCCCTTACATAGAGCCAAATGCCATAAAGCGGCAAAGAGCTGACAAAAGTGCTAAAAAAGATTGGTGCCGGGGTTGGACTATACAGACAATGCCGGCAATAGTACTTAGTATGCAAATGCAATCAAAACACTTTAAAGGCTCCTTCAAGAAATCCGGGAGAGTATTGCAAGGAAGGTTAGTACGCTGTATAATATGGCGATACAATAAACAACCGGAATATACAAGAAGGCAACGTTTTGTGTAAGAACTGCTATTGTGCCCATCACAGAACGCGCAGCTATTAGAAAAGCCTCCATCTTTGACGAAATGTTCAGCGAAACCCGCTATAAATGACTCCTGTCAGAGAGAGCACTGCCACGGCTGCAACCCGGCAGAAGGAAACTTTAGCAAATTGAAAAGACTGCGTGATACTTTAATACATATGTACTGTATGGAGACACTTATTGCAGCTGAAAAGGCATAGCAACTTCCTGGATGTTTTCTGTAAAATCTAACATAATCATGATGCTGGAAATAAAATATGCATTCACAACATGGAATATCCCCAGGCTCAAAGTCATGTTACTCTGCTTCTTCCTGGCGCTAATTGATTTGGTGATCATCCATGCTCGCAATGTACATTTTACTAGGTATAGATGTACCTACGTACCTATGAGTACATGCGAAGTGGAAAAGTCATCATACCAAGATGACAAGTTGACTTACTAAAACGAATATGTTTTCTTGTCAAGAAAATTATACACTTCAAGACGACAAGACAGTTGATTAATGTACTTGTATATATATATATATATATATATATATATATATATATATATATATATATATATATATATATATATATATATGTATATATATATATGTATAGATATATATGTAGATATATGTGTATATATATATATATATATATATATATATTTATATATATATATATATATATATATATATATATATATATATATATATATATATATATATATATATACATATACATATATAGATATATAAATATAGACATCACTAATATCCTGACTTGACAAGAAAAGTGATTGTGATCAGTAATTTTTCTGATTTCTTATTTTGGGCACAATTTTTTCTATAGTAGCTTATTCCAACTAAACAAGTACTTCGTTTCGACATGTTGACTTCATGGAATCAGGCAATCGAGAGGTAAATGATTTTGATGTTACCGTTGTGTCACTGAAAATTGTTCTCTTGGTCTTAGAAAAGTAAAAAACAAAGTTTCAAAACAGTCGAGAAACTTACCAAGATATCTGCGCGTGTATAAGATGTGCGACGGCTTAATAATTAGAAGGACATGTAAACAATTTGACACAAATACCTGCTTTATCATCTATAAGATTATTTTTAAGAAAAAGACAAAAATGAAAAAAAAAAATGGTTGTTATAATTATATTCTTTTCAAGGGTCAGTCATTATATGAATTTATTTATGAATTATCTATAATGACAACTTTTTTATCTTTTTACATCTTAGATCCATATGTATATATATATATATAAATATATATAAATGTATATATAT
>JAIGNY010000926.1:0-36445 GCA_020152595.1 Chiridota heheva
CCGTGTACCAGTTGTCCCCTCGCGTAGCCACGCGCTTTCGCTCCGTGGTGCAGGGTGTTTAACGGTCGTGTAGTATACACAGGGCGTCACCTCTTTGATTTCTGCCCCAGTGTTGGGGTTTGGCTCATACGGTTGGCGTAGTCGTTACCCCCTTCTTGTCAATATTACCTACCTCCATGAAGGATATTTTCTTGACCAAATTTGGCCTTTTGGTAGACAACCTACGTTTGGGGTAGCTATTACCAACAACGTACGTATGGTTCCTTCCATACTTTAACACCTTGCCACAGCTGCTTCCTTGCGGTTTCGGCTGTTACTTAACTGCCATTACAGACGCTCTGATGACCGTTTTCTCGCGTGCCCGTAGGCTCAGCGGTTCAAAGTTGTTACTGCTCGTGATACGTTAACACTTTCTCCAGTCAACTGGCAGACAAGTTTGTTGTTGATAGGCGTGGCCTGGGCTACTGGCGATCCATGGCTGCTGCAGTTTTCACCCGTCAGATATCACCGTCGGTGCCCCCAGAGGCTTCTTGATCCGGGCCACTTTTCTCTTGTGGCCCCATCTGGAAACTTGGGCGGGTACTTGCCAGCCCTTTTGCGTCTCGGCGCGGGGCGAACTTTGGCTGCTCGAGACCACTTGCGGGCTCACGCGTCCCGAGCCTCGGGTCAGGGGCGATTTTTGTCGCGAGTTCGTCTTGGCTCGGGATACCTTGCAGCTATCCACCAGGGTTTTTTCGGTGGGGTCTCACGATCTTTGACTTGCGACCACTGGTGAGTTCTGGGAGATCTCTTCGTGAGTGTGTCATGTGACATTTCCTCCCGATAGATCATCCAGTGGCTTTCTATTAAAAGTAGTCTGAACTGTTCATAGAGCGGCCGCGGTATGCACTCGGGTTGGGCATAACCTCTTTTCAGGGATCTCGTGCGGCGTTCGAAACTTAGCTTTGCGGTTTTCTCTTGTTTTAGTCTGACTCACTTTTCGGCGTTCGTGTTCCCCGCTAATTTTAGCTCTTACGCGGTTATCTTCTGCCGAATTTTTCCATTGTCGGGATTTTCTTCAATTCGTTTTCATTGGTACAGCCGTTCCCAATCGTAGTTTCCTCGCGGTTCTGTCTCGTGGAGCGAATCCGGTGTGGCTAATGGCGTTTTGTGGACACTTTGCTGTAGTTGTGTCCAAGCGCTCTTCGTTGGCTTGTTTTTCTGGGCTACGCTCAGGTTCTTTCGAGGTTTGCCTCCGTTACTGTCAGCGAATGGTGCCTTGTTCGTTTTGACTGTACAGTGCTAGCGGGAATGAATGTGTCATTTCACATTACCTTGGAATACTTGACAGGATTAGTGGTAATGTTAAGTCGATTCCTGCATTCCCTATTGTGCCAGAAAATAATCCCCTCTAATCAATAAAACTCTGTAAAGCTGGTTTTGCGTTAACCACAGAACTATTGACAGGGATGTTGTGGTTACCTAATCCTTTTAAACCAATTCCACTGACAACAACGTAAGCCTGCAATAATACACACTAGTCAATAAGCGTGAGTGGTACTCATTGAGACTTCTGTTCACAAATGGAAATTTTTGTATTATAAGTGCGTCAGTATAACGCCGTAATTATGAATTCATATCCCAATATTCTTTTTTGTTTTCCATGAGTACGTTTCAAGATAGTATAGTTTGGTCAAATTCTCAGCGTTTTTGTTTTGTTTCCAATATGCATGATCTTTTAAGAATACATATTTTTGTTGCCCACTTATTGCATGTATAAGACAGGTTGTGTGATGGAAATACAAAAAAAACAAAAGTGCTAACACTTCTTACTGCTTTTACTAATATGTATCAAGAGAAATAAATAAATACAAAAACCTCAGCAGTTTTATTTCCTTACATGCATTTCTTTCTTCCATTTCACTTCATAATTTACTGGATTTTCCTAACAAGTTGTCATTCTAAAATGACAGCTAATTTCAAACTTCCATTTGTTTGCATGCAAGTGGTTTTGTCCATACGTGAAATAACATTATTTTCTTCTAACAAATATGTTTAGTTGAATTATTGTTTTTGGTTCCCTACTAACCGCGTTTCTTGAGCGTAAATAATTATTTTTAATGGAAACAACTTGAACATGCCCCATTTGGCCCACCCCATCTCATCACACCATCTCTGTATCCACTTCCTCCCCGATTTAATTATAGTAGACCTATATGCAGTTCAATGTTATTTACAAATAACTTCAAAAAAATCATCGTAAAGCAATCAAAATATGATTTCTACTGCAGAAGAGTAATTTAAATTAAAAAAAAATGAAAGAAGAGTTAAATAAGAAATCGATCTCTTTGAATTGAGTCAAAGCATATTACAAATAATATATCAAATAGCTATAATATATGCTACTGGTCTACACAAAATTCGCACCAGGGTCCCCATCGGAATATCGGGCACTGATGTTTTTAACTGCAAAAAGGAAAAGTAGTACCGGCTCTCTCCTGCGGGCTGAACTATAAATTAACGGGTTGCAAGTAACTAAAAACTAAATGTCGTATCCATAGTTTTTTTAATTGTCAGTTGAGATAATACAATTGCAAACATTAAATCCGGTGTTCTGATAAAGGATTATCAATTTTCATATTAAGTTATTTTTGACAAAAAAAAGTAGTTTAAATCATAACAAAAATGATACGCACAGCCCGTGTTTTCCATGTAGTAGTCTCACTACGGAAAAGTTTCATATCACAATTGTTGGGAGTAGTATATGGGATCTGGCGTTGTTTTGAGTATTGAATTACAAGTCCCTGGAGAGGACGACAACTAGTCGGATTGTAGAAGTTATATAGAGGCTAGGGTGATGGTAGATTTGACCATCGACATGGTGGGAAATTAGAAATAATTAATATGGTAACATCTGAGTATTAAAGAAATGTTCTTGTAACAAAAGTTATAAGCCTTTTTGTATGAAATATAACGTCAAACTCAATTTAGTAATAGTATGGTTCTGGATCAATTGTTGAGGTTCGGGCTGGTAATGAGCAACAATAATACCTTCTGATGAAAAATTAAATTTTGAAAATATTTCCCAAATGTCGAGGAAGTTAGCAATAAAACACTGGGCTACAGTCCCCACCCCCCTCCCACACAAAACTTGGTGAAAATAAATGTGATCGTTTATTTGACAAGTTGAGGACAAGTAACACTGATGAAATGTCAGGGAATGCTAACCCCTCCCCTACCCCCTCTCCCCCACCCCCTCCTCTCCCCCCACCCCCTCCCCTCCCCACCCCCTCCTCTCACACACAACACACACTTACGCCCGTGCGCCACCACTGGTCCCCTTCAAAGTATTGACATTGAATTGTTAGGCCATTGTAGGGCCCCTGCTTTTGTAGAAATTCTTTTAAAAAAATATTTCCAATCTTCGCAGAGATCGTTACATTTTCTAAGATCTAGGCACACACGCTTACATCAGTTTCAATTTCCATAGTGACATTCACGTTTGAAAAAATGAAGCGGAAGTATAAACAAGTGACCACCTGTGCTGTACTGTGCCCTGGGCATTTCTTAAACATCTGGAAATAATTATCGCCGAAGGCTGTTGCATAATTCCCATGGCCTTATAGAAATTTGCCCCGTGCAAAAATAATATTATTCTATCGTAACACAAAGTTCGGCGTGGTAATAAGGAATGCGTGTGTAGTGCCAGTTGTCTTTTAAGTCCCTCAGTCAAAAAGAAGCGATACATTAAGAATACATTTTATCAAAAGTCAAGAGCAAAAAGAAAGTCGTAATTGTATGTATTTTTTTCCTTTTTTGCAGAAATATTTAAAATAAATTGTAAGAAGGGGATATTTTGAGACACCGAGGGACTTATTTACATCAGCAGCGATCACGTTGTAATAAGTTGCCAAAGGTTCTTGTCTGAGCGAGAAAAGTTTGTCTCAGCAATAGTAAATGTGACCATAAAAGGAAAATGGGTGCTTGACAAAGAGTCCGAGACATGGCGTTTACAAGCCCGGGGAGATGGAAATTTTTACCATGCCCAACATGTCAAGCGAACAATACACATTGTTTTAACATAGATTTTTGGATAGCTATGGACCTGGGTTTTGGGACCTGGTTGTTAAGTTATGTACATGTATAGTAGGCCTACAGTTCGTTGCGACAGAGCAGGGAAATGGAAAGTCTACAGGTACTCGATAACTCTTAATTTTTAAGCCCGATTTTAAAGTGATATTAATATGGAATACACATTGAAGAAGTCAGAAATATATGAGGATTTGGAAGGCATTGAGTGGGTAAATTTGAATTAATAATGATTTCTTATTTATTTCGTTCAGCACATGTGTGATTATAAATGCTGGATGAGCTGGTAATGGTATAAGAAAAAGCGTAAGCGAATGTGTATTTTTTCTTTATTTTTAAAATGAAAAAGAACACTTGAGGAATTTTTTCTCTTTTTTCTTTGTTTTATCATGGACTTAGGAACCTGTGGAAAAGATATTGCTTGCATGTAGATATACAAAAAATGAAGTTCACACACACAATGCAGACTGGGGTCTACTACACGAGTCTTAAACCCTATTGAGATTCCGGAACTGACAAAGGGTCTTAGTCTTTAATCCCCTTTTAAACATCCTTGTAAATCTTTTGTGTCGTCGAGCCACAGCAAACCTCGGGGATTAAGCGCAATTACAAAAGAAATTGATCTCATTTCCGCGAAACATTAAGCGGATTTTTCTGGTTTAACCACGGATAAACTGTACTTAAAGTGGACAACTTAGCTGGTTTATTGATGCGATTTCCCCATTCTTAACAGCTAGTTAATCCGGTCGCGGTTATACTCCATGGATGTGAACCATGTGAAGCGTGGGAATGCATGACACGTCGTTCGCTAGCACTGTACCTGCGCGTGGTTTCCCTGTTTTAGTTCCTCCTCTTGAGGTCTTTCATCCTTCGGTGAAGGAATTTCGTCCTTTAAGCGGGATTCGGTTCGTGTGAGTTTTTCATTGCCAGCCATTAAAAAAAAAAAAAAATGTGGCGATCTGAACTCCCTTCCTTCCCTATCCTCGGTTGCAATCTGATTGCATATTATAGCATGGAAGGTAGGTATAACTTGAAGTAAATTTACCCGCTAAGCGTAGCGGGGATATTTCTGAGAGTTATACCACCTTCCATGCATCCACTCCCGCTCCCCTCTCGTTCAGGCCCTGGTGGAATGTTGGTGAGGTGGTACAGAGGAAGCATTATGGAGGTCAGGGCTTGGCTGGTTACTGCGTTTTTAGGTTCGGTTAAAGTGCGTTAGAATCAGGTCGTGTGACCAGATTGCATATTATAGCATGGAAGGTAAGTATAACTCGTAAATATCCCTTTCGCTTAGCGGGGTAAATATATTATATATATATATATATATTATATATATATATATATATTATATATATATATATATATATATATTATATATATATATATATATATATATATATATATATTATGTATATATATATATTATGTATATATATATAAAGTCCCCCTCCCGCGTTTGTTAGTGTGTTGAAAACAAATCAGAAAAAAAGCACAAAATAAACTTGTCAAGACAAACAGCATACTTTATATATTAAGATAAGTATTCAACCCCATCCCCCTTCCCCCTCCCCCTCACAATCTAATTAATATAACCTACTCTTTTTATACCGCATTTTTAGGTGAGGTATATTCAAATATTTAAATATATGAAATAGTCTCTGCGGTATTTCCTTAGTCAAATTTAATTGAAATTCATTTACAAAATACACTATGTAGCTTGATTTACAAGGTACTGGGTGGTCTTGAGGCGTGATCAGGGTGAGGCGTGCTCAAACCAGGAGCTCAACATGTTCTGAAAGTGTGGCTTTGAGAGGTGTGATTGGCTTATCTGGGGACCAGTAGCATTGCATACTTGGCGTGCCATAGGTGTGGCTAAGAGTTGTAGATCCATTAATTGGCTAATCCCAGTGTAAATGCTGATTAACGTTTGACTCCGTGATCGGTGTGCGGTAGGCCCAGTGCGAACACAATAGGGGTTCGCCCATGCACTAATAGCTTACATTTAGCAGAAGTAATGAGACACTGCAGCATTGTTCCCTAACACATCCCTGGGTCCAAATGTGATTTAAATACTTCAACAGTTCACAGAACTTGCCCCAACTTTGTGGGAAATTGGAAAGAGGGAGGGAGGGGAGGAAACTTGGTGAAAGTGTGTAATTACTGTCATTCGTATGTTCTTCTCTTTCTGCCGTGTTAGTACATTTTTACCTCTCGGTTTATTTAATTTTAATTTTTTTAATACCGGAGCTACTTTTTTTTCCCTTTCTTTAATTAAATGTTTGTGCATGGGTCATTTAAAGTGTGATATGTCAGTGATATCTTTTTGGATTATTTCTGTAAAAGTTATAGTACATTACTCTTTTTGTTTGGATTAATATTTGGATTAAACACACTACTCTGTAAGTTTGTTCTGTTGTTATTGTTCAATTGAGTTGGGCCCCTATTTATTGTCACATTTACAGAAAGAAATTCAAAGCAATGTGGGCGTCATTTTTAAATTTAATAATGTGGAGAAAATATTTATCTTTCAAACTCTTTGTTTGAAGAAGAAAAAAAAACATGTGAGCCTATATCCAAATTAAATAAGTAGTGAATAGGCGTGTAGAGCGTCTGCTACATCATGCAGTGTGTTACATTGAAAGGACCACATGTCTTTCAGCCCAGAAGCGGACTAGTTTATTTCACCTTTTTATATATTCAGGATCAGATCCACAGACATTTACTATTGGCGTTTACAATTCCAGAACTTTAATGTATTTAAGTGTTCAGGTCCTTCTCTCACTGGTATTGTCAGCGGCAGAATGTTTCTACGAAATTTAGTTGGGATGAGTCACTTAAGTCAGAATTTCAAAGTACAAGATAGGCCCATACTGTACTTCCAGCAATATTCTTCAGAAATATTCACTCTATACAGAAATTCACAGCAAATAATAGGTAAACAATTGCCCCTAGTTCACCCAGTCGTGTCGGATTACAAAAACCTAGTTCTGGTCTGCCAACAAAATTATTATCTTAAAATCTGGTACCTTGTAACACAATTAAGGTCGGGCGGGGCTTGGTATTCTCTATGTATCATATGCTAACAAATATCTGGGCCAAGTTGAAAGTTTTCCCAGATAATGAGTTACCGGAATGTTATTGTTTGATATAATTTAGTACCAGAAGATTTTAGACCAAAGCATATTTTCTCAAGAGCGAATGGTGTTTATACAAATAACTTGAGAAATTTCAGCGTTTTGGGAACAAATGCAATCAAAACAATGATAATTCTGACTGTTTTCAGTCATAAAATGCATACTATTTCTAACACCTGAACACATTGAAGCTAGCGCATCGCGATGAATGAATCCCAGGGTATCAATTACACAAGGGCGTAACACTTTGTGTATGAATATAAGTTTTAGGTACAGGTGGGAGCTGGTCTTATATTACACAAGAGCGTGACACTTTTTGTGTATGAATATAAGTTTTAGGTACAGGTGGGAGCTGGTCTTATATTCGCAATGTAGATTAGTTATAGATCTTACGGTCAGGAGTATGCTAATTACCCGTGGCGTCTGATCGTACTCTGCGGTAGTAACATTGCTCATTAAACATATGTCTTTTTTAAAATTGCCAATATTTGAGCAGTAGAAGCAAGTATTCATTATCAAATGATTCTTATTCTCTATGAGTATATCAAGGAGCAAGATTTAATAATCAATGCTGATTAACATCATATAACCCTTACTCTACCACTTGTGGCGATACTATAAGCCATTTTCGCTCACCTTTTTCTAAAAATAAAATCGGGGCTTTACCACAGTCCTATAGGAGTAATCTTGGTATCGTTTTAAAAGTACTCGGATATTTCTTTCACAAAATGAAACTTTTTCATAGGGGTTATATTACATAATTATTAGAAAAAGTACATCGAAAAAGATTAAAACTACAAATTGCTAAACAATTTACAATTTGTTTTTTATAAAAAAATCTTACAATAACTTCAAGATCACATTTTTTTGCTTCAAAATCAAACACGCAAGTCTAAGACATGATAGTATTGGTTTCTGGTATGATTTTTATAATCCCTACATGCAATCTTTTGTTCTGGAAAAATTTCTTCAAAATTTCATGAATTTCTGCCATTTTGACTAGTTTTTCCAAAAATTGTGTACCCAAAAACCGTACATCACACATGCTTTGTTGAACCGCTGCGTTGGCGCGTGAAATTTCCTTATATTTGATATATAAATAAAGGCATACCCCCTCTATTTAGAACCTGTCCTATAAGAAATATATTACACTTCTCCAATATGAGCGACTACTTGGTGCAGAGGAAATGCAGCGGCTAGCATGCGAGCGCTCGGTTCAAGTCTCACGTGACCACTGCGTAATTATTTTTCTGCTGCAGCTTTCAGGGGCGTTTGACTTTTATCATTTTTGATGTGTTTTCATCTTTCCTTTCTTTCTAAAAATTATAGATTAGTATCATTGGAAAGGAAAGTTCAAAAAGAATCTAAATATGTAACACAAATCTCTGTTTCAATACTGACAAGAAGTTATACTTATGCAAAGATTGACCATTTGTTGACCAAATTTAGCCAAAAATTGCTTAATTTGTATAATTTTGTCAATATTTTGTAAATTGGATTTAATTACTCAAAAGATAAATATCTTAGCATCTATTCCAACCCAAACTTGTACGATAGAAAATGAAAGGAAAGTTGTCAAAAATGCATATGAAAAAAGGTTAAGAAAAATTGGGGTCGCTTTATTCATAGCCCTGGTAGAGTAAGGGTTAAGATTATACTACTTATAATGTTATCATCACTCTGGGTCCCAAAGCCTATATGGGCGTATGAATATTTAGGACCAGTTATAATATTGCAGTGCCTGGATTTGTTTCATTATGCGCTTGCATGACATGGAAAATTTCCATTACATCATGGAGAAATGCTTAATATTTTAGTTTAAAAGAGATGTTTGGTGTGAAGTCAATTAACGAGGGGCGGGCTAATATCGAAAGATTAAAGGGGTTAGTAAATGTCAGTCTCGGGAGGAGATATCCCTTAATAAATTTCATTAACACGGAAAGCAAAGAGGAAGGATGGGGAGGATGGGGGGAGAGTGGTGTAACTCCACTTTCTTTCTGTATCACGGGGAATCGTAATATTTTCATTTAAAAGATATGTTTGATGTAGTTTGGTGAAGTCTATTAACGGGGGAGGAGCGATGGGTGGTAATACTTGAAAGATGTATAAAGCCTTGGGGTTAATAAATGTTAGTTTCGGGAGGGTATATCCCTGAATAAATTTCTTCATCAGGAATGCAAAGGAGAGGGGAATTGGTGTAACTTCATTTTTGTTCTGTATCGGGGGATGCTTATATTTTTTCATTCAAAAGAAAAATTCAAAAATTATATTATCTCTGTGATCAGAGATGACTCCCAGATATATGATCGACCAAACAAACATCAAGTGATATTATCTACATGTAAAGAAGTGCATAAGAAGGCGTGGTTTGGTATTCACAATCTAATATACTAATACATTTGGGTCAGAACGAAGTTTGCCTCGACGTATAACTCTGACTTAATAGTGTTGCTTAATATAATGTAGTACGCCTGTTTAGTTAACTATAACAAGAAAACACTTTTACGCAAGTGATTGGGGTTCTTATTTATTGCAATTTAACAATAATATTTTAGTGGTTCTAAAGTACTCACAATAAGAACTATAATTTTAATTGTTTTTAGTTTGATTTTTTTTCTCTCAAATGGTACCCTATATCAAAAAACATGTGACGCTAACTTCGACATGTTAGTGGCCGCGATGTGTTACACAAAGAATATCACTTGATGGAAGAATATTGTTTGTTTCAAGCAGGGAGCACGCCTCATATTACGGAATCTAGGCAGGGACTGTTGTCAAAGTAACAGCTTCCTTCTATTTTTTAGCTCCACCTATACACAGAGTGTATGAGTGGAGATCATCAAATCGTACGTGACCTCTCATATGTGCCTGTACTAAGTTTTGATTAAAAATGCTTCTCCTCCTAGGTTTTTACAGTTTTGCTCTTGAGATTCTGGCTCAAGCGAGATTTTTGTATCAGTGATAATTCTTGTATTTTGTTAAGAGATATTCCATGTATTTTTTTAATTAAAGCTTTCGAAAGGTTTTAAGAATGTATCAGATTTCATGTGTAATTTCGCTAAAAATAGCTCATCCTATTCGCGTTTCGTACCAGTACCGCTCCGGGCTATGTTATTGGTCAGTTGGTATACACGCATGTCTATTACTTACTTGGATGGACATAAATGTTTAATCATATCGCAGTATTTTCCAATCAGAATTCGGACATTCTGCTATAAATATGCAAATTCTCGTAATCTTATTTAGGTCACGCTGTATCGGATTGGATTACCGAGTCGTATAATAGGTCATGACATAGCCTAGAAGATAACGTGTGAAGTTGTTGTTTGATCATTTTCGTGAAGTTGTTTTTTGATCATTTTCGCTTGTCGTACAGTAAGTCTCAAGTGTCAGTAAGTTTTGTGCTACATTGCATCGCGGGGCTAGAGCGTTATACTTAAATTTACTAACGTTAAGGATAAAGTTTTGTTGGGTTGGTGAACGCAGCGGCATTGCGTAAGCCGTAATTTGCCGTATGGGCAGCAGATTGCCAGAAATAAAAGTTTGTTTCCAAACCTATAAGTTTTCGTAGACACGTGGAAGAATCATCGCTGGGTACAGTAGTATTCAATGGGGCATCCCAGGGCACCCCCTCCACCCTCCCCCTCCACCCTCTCCCTCCCCCACCCTCCCCTCCACCCTCTTTGAGAACTTATGTGGAAGGTACTACCATGACTACTGAATATAATAGGACGTGATGTTTATACTTAATAAAGTACACATTCGACTGATTTTTGTTGTTGTTAATAATCTACGGACAAGTGTAAAGAACTATTTTGAAGAAAAAAATAACCAAAATTATGTACTTTTAAGAAAGGAATTTGAGATATACTTACGAGTCTTCCACTTTCAATCCCATTGTACAATGAAACTTTCTCTTCGCGGCTAGAAGTATGATAAAATGTGTTGGTCTTGCGTATACCAGGTAGGTCGTTTTAAATAAATTCTTTCCACATGGATGTTTGAAAATACGGAGAATTTGTGTTAAGTTCAAGGGGGAAAACAGTAATTTCTTCATCAATTATGGTAAAAAAACAAATGAAACACAATTAGGGGAATAAGTTTAAACTGAAATTCCTTTATATTTCATATGTATGTTTCTTTAAAGTCACAAACAAATTTGGCAGCATGATTTCTATGTTATGTTTCGTTCCTCGTTAAACAAGATTTCTTAACAGTATTTGACGAAAGTACATGAAATATATGATTTTTTGATCGGGATAATTATTTATTCTTAAGAACTAATTATGTAAGAATAAAAACACCAGATATTAATATTTAAGAAACGATCGTACATGTCAACTTGACTTTCACACACTCACACGAGAAGCAGGAAGTGCATGTTTGCACATTACATAGGGAATATAACGGTAGCGTCTTTCACGCGGTGGATTAGCATGGGTCGCTATGGAAGGTCTATTGTTAAGAACCGACGACGACGAGTGAACACACAATTACAATGACGGGGTCGTCACCTGCGTAATCGCTTATGATAGTAACAATGCTATCACGAAACGCTTAATACGATCCGGACGAAAACACAGGTACGACGTACGGACAGACATAACATCAACAACCAAGTCAATGTCCACGGCCTTTGATAATCAGTTGTGGTGCACTGGCGTGTCTACCCAACCTAGGCTTGAACCCAGGACCTCGTGGTCTGTAGACATGTATGATAACCGCTACACCACAGTAGGTAGATAATTGTTAAGAACCTGGCGAAGATCTCGCTTTATACTTGCGTCCAAAAGGGCGTCCACTTATGACAACTGGCCTTACGGTTAAGCGGTTATTGACCGTAATGGTGACAGCTGTACATTTATGGAAAACTGCTAAGTGTCACAACCTTGGCTGCTAGTTTGGCCGATTACCGGATAAATATGACAAATTTGGCCGTTTTGAAACATGTTTGGTCAGTAATCTTTTTTCAGTACCGGCCAAATGAAATTAATTAAACATTTATGAAGATTAATGTGTGAATGTTACACATTTTGTTATGTTTACAAAATGTATTTTCTAACTATATGTTGTGGTGGAATTTACCTATGACCTCGCCAACGTCAGTAATCAAGTGAGACATGATGGCACCATGCATTGAATGTCACATAGCTTTTGTTAGAAGCATAATATTTTACACATCGCTATAACATGAACCTCATTGCACCCACTGCAAAACTAAGTCATTACTGAGAACCAATCTGACAGTCATTCACAACTAACCTCGTTTGGCACATATGACCTGACTGTTAAGGTGCCATTAAACCCAAACAAACAAACTGAAAAGTTTACGGGAAAGTTGAAACTCTTGAATTTTTAACATGATGAATAATTGCTCACAAATGGAATGCACCTCAAATCAAACTTTAAAAACATCATAAAAGTACATATGACAAAAATAAAATCAGTAAAAGCAATCAATTCTTCTTGCATTGTAATGGGTTGAGCTATAACATCATTGATGTCTAGTTATACCCCAACCCAGCTTTCTTAGCTAAGAACCAAACATTAGAGTTTTTACAGGAACCAATATTCCTTCCGTCGCTCGCTACATTTTCTGACACTTCAGAGGACAGGGCCTGGTGCCCTGCCCGATGTCTCAAACACTATGTTAAATGTACACAATCCTTTTGGAACGACGTAAACGCCTTATTCGTGTTCCTACAAAATCTGCATTGCACTGTCTCGCGTGATACGATTTCACATTGGATTGTTCAGGCAATCAATCCACGTTATTCACAGAAAAATCAATTAAGACACATCAGGTGCGAGGTATAGCTACATCAATTGCACTTTTTGGTGGAGTTCCCCTCAATGAGATTCTTTGTGCTGTGGTATGGAAAACACCAGCCACGTTAGTCTCCGTATATCTGAAGATATACCAGACTATCAAGGCAGAGTTGCAAGGACCGTTCTTTCGAGAAGAAGACCATCTCTTTCTTGAGGTGAATATTCTTGTTTATCAATTATTCTCGTTCAGTTACGATTCTTCTGTTAATTTTCTTAACGTCTTAGTCATTCACTAACGAATTTCGGCCGCTGTTCTGGCACGTTTGATTCGGTTCTTTTTACTAAGGATTTTTTGTTTTGCCGTTCAGACTCTCTTTATTTCGTTTACTTTTACTAATGAAGCTTTGTCGTTGTCTTGGCGATTGTTTTTACGTTGTTTGGCTAACGGAATCTTAACGAACTTTAGCATTTTCTATTTCGTTTATGTTTTACTAACACAGTTCTGCCGCGGTTTTGGCAGCTTCTGTTTAATTTAACTCTACAGACGGTTTGCTCTCCACATGTTTAACTAAACCACCCCGGTCCTCTGGCGAACCTTCTTAGTTTTTGTCATGACGTGTTGGGCGTATATATTAAGTTATACCTTACCTTCCATGCTATAAATATATGCAATCTGGTCACATGACCTGATTCTAACACACTTCTAACCGACCCTAAAAACGCAGCAACCAGCCAAGCCCTGACCTCCATAATACCTCTACTATCATCCCTCACTCTTTTTCAGCGCGTTGTTGTTACAACATCGCTGAAACTGGTCATTTTTATTTTATTATAATTTAACCTTTTTCTAACGCGTTTCTCCCTTGCAGCTTCTACCTGGAGGGTTTTTACGCTGCCCTTTCTCATCTGGCTAGCCTGTTCAAGTCCTTCGAATTAAGACGAGGTAGCCATGGGTCCGAGATTTGTTCGGCCGACCTACACGACTTTACCCTTGTAGCCTACACTTGTGATAGTGGGTTTTTGTTTCCATTCGTACAAAACGAGTGGCTAGTTCAAGAGCGTCCTACTCTCGTGGCAGGTGTTTTAGGTCCTAGAAGCACCAGGTGTGCCTGTCTAGGGGATCTCTTACCCCGGGGTTTAAGTGTTTTTTACCCTCGGCCCCGCCCCTCCACGAGGAGAGCCTAGGGTTATACTATGCCTCGTATTAGCATGTTAGGATATCTCAGTACAGGTTCTGGTATGCATTAGGCCAATTTCTTATTTCAGTTTTGGCGCATGCGCATTGGGTCGACGTCACCGAAGGGTCTTCGGCAAGTCGGCTTTTAACAACTCCAAGGAGCTACAGTTGTTACAAGAGTGCCTAGTTTTTGTATTAACGTTACCAGTCTTTGATTACTTTCGTTTTTCTTACATAGTTTCAAGTCAAAATTTTTAATTTTCATGCTTGATTTTTGGGGCTTTGGAGAGACTGGTGGGGGGTCTCTTCGACGTCCAATTTACAAGGTAGCTAATCTCTTCTTTTTATCTTTACAGACATCGATTACTCAGTGGTTTGTGTTTTCCCACGTTACCCCGGCGCTTGTAAGGTTTTTACGTTGGATGCGTTTTCTCGGGTTTTTAAAAGTTTTTCAGATAAAGAATTTTTTCTGTTAATTTGTTTTTGCTGTACTCATCTGCTATGCCTCATCTCTCTTTTAGCGTGATCGTAGGATCATAGATATTTCCCCCAGTAGGGGCGCTATTGCTGTACTTGTTTATGTACGCATTGATATATGTTCTTCTCTTTTCAAAATTTTTTGAGAATGATTAACTCAGTGGCGTTGCGCCTTAGGTGACGTTTCAAGTGAACGCCACCTAGAGTTAAAAAACTTCAGAGAGAGAGAAGATTAAGCTCTTAGTGGCGTTATGCCACGTAGAGCGGATGAGAAAAGAGTGATCAGATAAGCTCTTAGGGGCGTTGCGCCACCTAAAGTTGAAAGGATAAGAGAGAGATAAGATATCCTCTTCGTGGCGTTGCGCCACCTAGGGTTTAAAGGATAAGAGAGAGATAAGATAACCTCTTCGTGGCGTTGCGCCACCCAGAGTTGAAAAAGTAAGAGAGAGAGAGATAAGATAACCTCTAAGGGGCGTTGCCCCACCTAAAGTTGAAAAGAGAAAGAATAAGACCCGTGTTTACGGTTTAGTACGGTTCCATTGGACAGTTCCATACGGTTCCGCGGCCCGTGTTTACGGGGCGGCAGTTCCATTGGACGGTTCCAAACGGTTCCGCAGCCTGTGTTTCCAGGTTTTGGGCGGTTCCATTGGCCGGTTCCGAGATCCATACGGTTCCGCGGCCCGTGTTTACGGGACCGGACGGTTCCATTGGATGGTTCCATACGGTTATGCGGCCCGTGTTTATGGGTTAAGGGCTGTTTCATTGGACGGTTCCGAGGCCTGTGTTTACGGGCCCGTACGGTTTTGGGGCCCGTGTTCACGGGTCTGTACGGTTCCATTGGACGGTTCCATACGGTTTCTCGGCTCATGTTTACGGGTCCGTTTGGTTCCATATGGTTCCATGGTCCGTGTTTTTACGGGTCCATACATTTCCGCGGCCCGTGTTTACGGGTCCGTACGGTTCCATTGGACGCTTCCATACGATTCCGCGACCCGTGTTTACGGTTCCGTACGGTTCCATTGGACGGTAATCCATACGATTACGGTTCCATCCGGTTCCACGGCCCGAGTTTACGGGTCCTTTTGGCTCCTTTGAATGGCTCCAGTGTGCGGAACGTATTTTTAACGGGATAACGTACACTGTACGGTTAATCCAGTTATACGCCCACTAGCTACTAAGCTACGTGGTCAGGTGACGGATGACATTCGTTACAAGAAGTGTAGCATTACGACAGCTATTTTCTTCTTGGTCCTGTAGCCTTTAGCTACGCAGTGCCACGGCTTGTGTGAACGCAATTAAGATTGTCTGCGTTGAACGTTACAGTTCCGTAATTATTTTCACCAGTATCATGGACATGGAGGACAGGTCCCCGAGTGTCGATGCTTTACACACCCATGATGTCCCGGTGTAGCGTGCTAACGCCTCTTTGATATACGCTCCCGTGACATCCATCTCACGCGTTAGGCGTGCAGATTATGCTGCTAATCCATTCTTTGTACTCTTTGCAGCAATTGGGTTCAAGCGGCGTCGTCGGAGCACAGACTTCACCGCGACCGGTATTTTCAAGGTGCAACTGAGAGAGTGCGGCTCCGGTGATCGGATGCGTACGGCTCCGTAGTTTTGTAACAGGATATCGTACACCATACGATTTACCCAGATATACACCCACTAGCTACGAAGCTACAGTACCGCCCACATTAAATTGGCCGTCGCATCGTGTATCGTGATCACGATAACATTTCATATCGAAATCCTGAACACTTGCTAACGCGTTTTAACTATACTACAGTGAATCACGATTGAAGCGATATATCGTGATATCACGCACCGCGATATCGTACATTCTAGCTGCATAAAGGTATCGTAATTTCAACCTGAGTCGCCCAAATTAAGTAACTTAAATTCGGCCCGGTTTTTTATTTTCACGCTTTTTGGTAGGTCGTAATAACGTAAATTCCTCGCCAGTGAGTTCATATTGTGCGAGACAAAGTTTAGGAATCGATATTGTCTGGAGGTTTGCTGGACAATCTTAGTATTATTTGCCTAACGGTACTACTAGGGCCCCTGCGTATACGCTTACATGTAAAAATACTAGCCTAGGCTTAAAATTGTTTTGAAATATTGACGCCATATTATGTATTATCAAATGTATTTTTCACAATATGCTGCAGTCAAATAGACCTTTGCCTTCGCATATCATCGGTAATTGACCAAAACAAGATGGCAACAACCATTGAGTTGCACATTAAAAATTTATACAAAACGGCTTATAACTTTTGTTAGAAGCATATTTATTCTCAGCTGTCACTGAGGCAATTTAAATACGTACCCTGGCCTGAAGTGTACCAATCATGATAGCCATGAAATCGGATGCGTCCCCCTCCCCCACCACGTAATAATTTTTTTTTATAAAGAATAGCCTACAGCGAAAATGGTGTAAAGTTTTTTTGATTCAATTTTGGTCATGATTGTCTATTTTTTGTTCTATGAAAATCTAATGTTTTTTCTCTTGTTTCTTTCTTTTTAGGGAGATAAGTATAGTTTATCCTTGTATTATTGCTTTCTTTCTTCTTTATTTACTGTTTAGCATGTTATACTTAATTGGTTTTATATCGTCTTCAATAACTTTTTTTTTGCACGATTTGGTTTTCATTCTTCTTGATCGCATTTCCTAACTGGCAGATAATGAATCAAAGGGACATTTCTTCTCTTCGTCTTATTGTTTGCTTACAGTATGAGTCCATTTTCCAAAATTCAAGTAGTGACCGATGCGAGCAGTTTGACAATTGCGCCGGTAAAAGCGCCGGTAATGCCGCCGGTACTGTGTGTAATATTTAACGCCTGCACGCACCTAACATGCAAATTTCTTTAGTTCAGATAAGTTTAAACTGATGCAAATTTGCCGTTTTGGGCAAAATTAAGTATTTCATTTCCCGTGTCTTTTCAAAGGACACATATCAGCCCACAATAAATTGGTAACGACAATGCAGAGTGTACCAGAGATTTACGATCATTATTTATTTTCAATAAGTACAACAAAAATTACAACCTGAAAAGTAAGGAACCGTGGCAACGCAACGTGTGTCTGCACTATCATGGCACGACCATTTTTCTATAAATCATAAAATGAAAATTGAATGAAATAATATAAATCAAAACTAAAATGATAAGCGAAATACAAAGGATCGGGCGCAATAAAAATAAACAAGTTTAACTTACTGAGATTTCCATGTTTTATTCCGAAATATATAGTATTCCAAATAGTCAAGTAAAATTTTAATTGTGAAATATTTCCAACAAAATATTAAGAAACGTTGTCAAAAACTTTTTAATATGTTGTTCCATATACAGTTACAGTAAAACGCGAAAGAAAAGAATAATAAAATAAGAACAAATACAATTCTAAACTAAGCACTCTTTGCTCAGTGTAGACCTCCATGTTGAAAAAAATGCATCAAAATCTTTTCGAAATCAGCGACGTAAGTAAACAGAAACACACATATGCTCCCACTATTTGATAAGCCCAGGTGCAAAAAATTTTCTTTATAAATTAGATCCGTGGGAAAATGCCTTTCCTTTCAACAGATATATTCTAATTCCTACCCGAAACTTACGAACATAAACACCATTAACATTAATCTCTATGAAACACATACTGCAAAAACACGGCAAACTTCTAAAGGATCATAACAATGCCGCTGCCCCATTCCCAGCACATTTGACAGATTTGTTTATAAATTGACGCGCCAGCTGCGTCTGGACTTTGGCCTAGCGGTCCAATTAATTAAGATTGGCACATTTAAAGGGAAATACTTACAAAGGTATATGCCCCTCCCGATTTTCATGTTGTCTTCCAAATATTTGAAGTCTGACATAAACTTGAGTTTGGTGGTTATGGGTAAGGACCGGGATCACAGCGGTTAATAGCGATTATTAGTGGTACTCCAGAGTGATTCCTTCTGATACATGTTTAATTTAATATTATCAGGCTATCAAATTTAGGGTGGGGCATTCTCCTTTATGAAAACATACCGTAATTTGGTAGATTATCTCGTCCCCTCTCCAGTTTTCTTCAATTTCTCCAAAAAATTGAAGTATTAAGACAGCAAGGGTGCGGGGATGGCGGGGCGGCGGGAAAGTGGATCTTTGTTATGATCTCCTAGCTCGTTTGCAAGTTGAAGCGACAAACTGGGATCGTTGAACTATTGAATTTGGGGTGGGGGCATTCTCTTTTATGAAAACATAATTTTGTAGATCGTGTCGTCCCTCCCCAATTTCTCCTCAAAAAATGGAAGTATTACGAATAGGAAGGGGTGGACAGGGGCGAGGTGGGGGCGGCAGTGCCATGGTTCTTTTTAAGATCTCCCCGTTTCAGGTTTCAAACGGCAAATTTGATCACCAAACATTGAATTTGAGATGGGAGCATTTTTGTTACTGTGAAAACATACTTGGTATATGATATTGTCCTTTCCCCTCCCCATTTTCATGATTTGTTTTCCTGAATGAAGATAAGGCGATGCTTTCATCATTCCTCTCCCGTGCTCAGTGAATTTCCTCATATTTCTCACTTCACAAAATGTTAGATGTCCACTCCCCCTCCCGGTTTTGGTATTGTTGTCTTAATTTATAATACGTTACGGCTTTTCTCCCATTTTGAATGTTTACATAAAAGTGTCAAGCATGCAATATGTCTGTCAACAATTTAGCGCCGCGTGGCCGAGGAGTTCGAGGAAACCTGTCGCCAGGTCATAAACCACCCAGACATGTGAAGGGGGAATGCGGGCGGCATATCTTTGAACAAGATATTTTGTTGTTTTTCTGACACAGTTCTAATAATTTTGAAAAAAATGTAGAATTTATACCGATGCGATGTGTGGTAATAATTTGCTATACATTAATTTGGCGGCCATTAACTGGGGCGACAGCCCCCTGTTCGGAAGGAATGTACCACTGGTTTATGGAAGTTTTTTTCCAGTTTTTGTTATGTGCAAAGATAAAAGTAAAGCATACGTTTTTAAAACAAGGAAATAGCGTTTGTTTGCAGTTTTACAGCTTTCATATTTTTTTGTTTTATTTTCTATGATGGAGAAGTTAACAAAAAAAAATGTCTTTATCTTTGGAAACTTGTTTTGATAAAGTTTTAAACATATTTTTGGACCAGGACTTTAATATTCGGAATATAAATATCTAAGTAAGTTGATGTTGTTAATTTCGTTGTGTATTCTCTCATACTTTTTTCAAGTCGATTTATACATATTTTCCCGTAATTTTAAAGTCCTAACAAGTTGCCGTTCGCTGCAATAAACATTGCGCAGCTTTTTCTGTCTCGTCTAAGGAATTGCGTTTTTTTAAGTTGGAAAACAGTTTGGCTAACCTTTTTTAACTTGACATGCTTTTAAAATATTCCATGAATCAATTATATGGCAAAAATGTTTGCTTAAAATTGTTGGTTATACATGTATCTATTTCACCGAGATTGAAATAACATACAAATGTAGGTTACAAAATGTTGGAATTAAAAATAACAGAAAAGGAAAAGGTAAAAGCAATATTGTACTAACGACTAAAAATAATCTGCACATTGAAAACACTAAATTCGGATGTTCACATACTATTAATGTAGGCCCTAATAATACCGATATGATGAATCAAACTCACATTCCGTTTGTGAATAATCAAACGAAAATATTTATGGAAAATTTGCCAAAGTTCCCCCTCCCATTCATCCGTGAAAAGAAAGCCTGCTGGCTACAGGCCTGAATATATCACAAAACATTTCATAGGTTCCTAATCAGATTAGGTTTAATCTTTTGTAATAAAGGTGACACCAACTTGAAAAAATGTTTTAATTTGCCTGCGGTCCCCACTCTATTGGGTAGCAGTTGTATTTTACTTGGGAGGAAGTCAGAGGTAGGACCGTAGGGTGGGTTGAAACTGTTTGGTCGAATTTCCCTTTTTTCGAAGGCAAATTTGTTGTATTTCCTTTAAAATTCAAGGTAACCTTTTAATGCCAATATATAAAGAATTGTATAGGAAAAGAACAAGGACGTACATTAAAAATGTCGGTAGGCCTACTCATTTCTTAACTGTCCTCCCCAAAGATAACTTAAACTTGCGATTTGTCTATTTATTTCTTTGTTAATTAAATATTTAAATGAGATAATGATTGCATACAATATTAATCTAAGGTTTATCATATGTCGTATTTTGATCTTATCTTGCCCGTAAAGACACGAATTAACAAGTTGCAGTCAATGCAGTGTCCCATTTTGGACATACTCGTCACTGACTGCACACTAACTTAACTAAGTATAATGCTATTACTAACGTTAGGCCTACACTGATATTAGAACACTAGTAGCATACAGCTCCGAGAGCATGTGTATATAGGCCTAGTGCTTATTCCGCGAAAAAAATTTGGTCGGTGTCTATTTATGATTACATCGCGGTCGACAATTATCGGAAGCCGACAATTATCGGAAAATTCTCCTACAATTCTAGATTTTTCTAACTGCAAAAGCCTTCCCCAATTCTTCAAAATCCCGATAGAACGATCGTTCGTTCTGCTCACGTAATTCACGCTAAACGAAAACAGAATCGTGCCATTTAGATGCCTATGCACACCATAACGATAAAATGAACGCGCGCGACGGCCGATATTACGTTAAGCATTTGCAATAGGTGTAATGGAAAGCGTTGTTATAGTTGGAACGTGATATTTTATCACGCTTCCACGATCGCGACGGCCAATTTAATGTGGGCGGTACTGTATGTGGCCAGGTGACCAGTAATAATCTTCACAAGAAGTATATCACCGTGAGAGTTATTCTCTTCTTGGTTCCGTAGCCATTAGCTCCGCAGTTCCACAATCATGTGAACACCATCAATACGATTATCCGCGTTGAAAGTTACAGTTCCGCAATTATTTTCACCAGTATTCTAGGCACGGAGGACAGGCCTCCGAGTGTCGGTACGTTACGCACCTATGAGGTCCCGCTATGCATAGCGTGCGAACACTTCTCTAGACTGTACGGGCCCGTACAACTTCAGAGTTTTTTGCAACAGGATAACGTACACTGTACGATGAACTCGGAAATTGAGTCCGCTAGCTAAGAAGCTACTTGGTCAGGTGATAGGTGTCAATCTTCACGAGAAGTATAGCATCACGAGAGCTATTTTCTTCTTGTCTCTGTAGCTTTTAGCTACACTGTTCCACGGCTGTGTAGACTGCCTCAGTAAGATTTTCCGCGTTGAACATTACAGTTCCGTGATGTTTTTCACCTATATCATCGACACGGAGGGCAGGTCCCTAGTGTCGGTGCGTTCAACGCCTTAGATGTCCTGCGATGCGCCGCATGTAAACGCTTCTTAAGTTGCGCTCTGGTGTTATCGACATGATCAAACCCATGTACACCGCTGTGGACCACGGTTCCGCGAAGGGACTGGTAGGCCCACAAGAGGCGACGCCCTACTACGGGGTTATTCATGAGTTAGTAACCTTTCTTATGGCTAGTTGTAGAGCCATTGGATTACTTCAATGGGTCCATTAGAGTCCGTACGGTTCCGGTGTTCGGTTCCATACGGCCCTAACGGCTCGTTTTCACGGCCCCGTAGGGGTCCGTAAAACAGCTTGGCGGCTTCGCACAGGATATGGGATGACGTTTGGGTCCGTATGGCTGCATATTTCGGCAGCGAGGTAACATACAACAAACGTCACACCCACTAGTACACCCTTTAGCTTTTTAGCTATATGGTCAGGTGATAGTAACAATCTTAGGAGAGCTATTCCTTCTCCACGTTCGTGTGAGCTGCCTTAAGGAGATTTCCGCGTTGAACGTCACGGTTCCGCATAAATTTTCACCAGTGTCATGGACACAAGGACGTTTGTTGGTATGTTACGCTCCCAAGATGCGTCGCGTGTCAGCGCTTGTTCAGGTTACGAGGCCTGGCGCTCGGGTCATAAGAAATCCATCTCCCATTCAAACTACTCTGAATAGGAGCTACGAATAGGTAAATCAGGTTTGATACGAGAGCGATGTGACAACTGCTTCTATTCTCTTACACTATTTTCGCTTCGTTTTCTCTTCAATTTGCACCATTTTGTTTTATAACTTCATTTTCGGATTTTTTATCGGTGGATGGGCTTTTATTCTCGGTGAGACCGTTTCTTTTCTTTTTTTCTATTATATTTTCCCTCGTTCTGACCCGACTTTTCGCGCCCTTCGTTACTAATACAGCGGTCCCCATATAGTGGTTCCGCGATTTTTTTCTAGCTGCCTCGGGTCTCTCGGCCCTTGGTTTTTTCTTTCATAATGACGAAGCGCCTATGTAGTGACCTTGACCCCCTCCCCTTTTCGTGACCCACCTGCTACCATCATTGACCATTCTACAACCCCAATCCCAAAAATCCTTATTATCCATGCCACCAACAAGCAGGAAAGCTTTAAAAAAGTTTCTCCTTTCCTCATCCATAAAGCCCTCTATGGCCTTGTCGGTACCCTCCCCAAAGTCTCTACCCTTAGATCCGGTGATCTCCTAGTGCACTGCACCAGGGACACACAAGCCACCACCCTCCTTTCCACCAAAACCCTATCCAACTCTGGTATCGACATCACAGTCACCCCCATCGCCCTAAACTCCAGCAAAGGCGTCACGCACCACGATCTTGCGTACATGACCGATGACGGCCTCCAAGAGGAACTAGCAAGCCAACATGTAACTGAAGCCCGTCGTCTCGTTCTAAAGAGAGACGGAGCCGAAACTCCCACCAACACCATATTTCTTACCTTCGCAACACCAACTCTCCCCTCCCACATCATTGCCGGCTACCTGAGAATCCAGGTCGCCCCTTACATTTCTAACCCTTTACGTTGCTATAATTGTCAGAGGTATGGCCACGGGAAAAACTCCTGCCCAACCAAGCGCGCTGTGGTAACTGCGGAGCCCCGGACCATGACAACACCTTCTGCACCAACCCCCCCTCTGCACAAATTGTGACGGTAAACACCCAGCAAACCATCCCTCCTTCTCGAAAGACTGTCCCACCTGGCTTCAGGAAAAACAAATAACCAAACTTAAAACCCTTAACCCCAACATAACCTACCCAGAGGCCAGGAAGCAATTCCTCGCTTCTCTTAACACCAAGCCTTCCTACTCAAACGTAGTCTCCTTTAACTCCAATTCCGCCTCCCCAAACACAACTAACACAACAAAAACTAATGCCCAAACCGACCTCACCTGGCTCTTCTTACCTAGTCCTAAGCCCATCACCATTTCCAACAACCCAATGACACCCAATACCCACACCACCTCCACCACCACTTCCCTCCTCAACCTCCCTTCCTACTCTAAAGCCCCCACCGCCCCCTACACCAACACCACTAATACCTTCATACATCAAGCTAAAACCAGCCAAGCAAACAATCAACCAACCAACAAATCAACCAACAAACAACCAACCAACAAACAACCAATCAACAAACAACCAATCAACAAACAACCCACCACTCAAACCCACAGGGAAGAGAGTATGGATTGTTCAATTACCGAACACACCGATCATACTTCTCGTCCAATTTTCAAAAACAATCGCTCCCAAAGAAACAGATCCAAAGAAAAAACAAGCCAACTCAGACCCAACAGATCTTCCTCCAGATATTAAACCCCCCGCCTCCTTATGGCATACACCACAAACAATTACAATAATACCCACAACATCATACAATGGAACATTAGGAACCTTAAGGCCAATTCTGAAGAAATTGACCTTCTGGCCTCCACCTTCAACCCGGTCGTCTTCTGCCTACAAGAAACTTGCTTGAAAACCACCGACCATTACTCCCTTAACAACTTTGCTTGCTATCACAAACATCAAGTGGATGCTGACAGGGCCTGTGGTGGCGTCTCCATTCTCGTTAGACACGATATCCCACAGCCCTGTTCGTGTGCACACCGACCTTCAGGCCATCTGTATTTCTATCTCCCTCCACAAAACTTTCACTCTCTGCAATATCTATCTCCCTCCCAACACCAACATTCAACCAACCAGCCTTAACAACCTCATATCTCAGCTTCCCACCCCTTCATTCTTCTTGGTGACTTCAACGCTCACAACCCTCTGTGGGGCTCTAATACCACCACCCCTAGAGGCAAGCTCATCGAAAACGCTATCGTCAGCACAGCCTGTCCTTACTGAACACTAACTCCCCGACCTACCTTCATCCTGCTACAGGCTCTCTCACCTGTATTGACCTGTCTATTTGTTCCCCTAACCTCCTCCCTGATTTTAGTTGGAGAGTCACTGCTGACCTCTGTGGTAGTGATCATTACCCTCTTCTTATACACTCCAATCTTCAAATCCCCACTGAGCACACCCCCAATTGGAACCTCGACAAGGCTGACTGGCCCCTTTTTGAAACCCTCTGTGACTCACACCTCTCCCCCCATCTCCTCGAGGATGAGGATCCCATGTCTAACTTCAGTAATATCCTTATCAACATCGCCACCTGCTCAATTCCCAAAACCTCCAAACCCCCAAATCATCCCCCCAACCCCTGGTTATCGGATGACTGCAAAACCGCCATCAAGAATAGGAAAAGAGCCTTTAGGAACTTTAAAACTAACCCGACCACCCATAACCTTAACCTCTTTCGCATCAGCCGTGCCAAGGCCAGACGCACTATCATGGACAGTAAAACCAACACTTGGAACAACTTTATCTCTTCTCTCACCACCAACACCCCCACTAAGAAGATTTGGGGAATGGGTAACAGCTTTCACGGCAGAGTGGGCAAATCTCTCATCTCTCTTAGAATGGTGACCTTCTCACTGCGAAAAAGGACATCGTTGACCACCTCGCTGCCTCTTTCAGCAACATCTCATCCTCGACCAACTACTCCAATGCTTTCAAAATATAAAAAGCTTGCGATGGAGCCCGGAGAATCACTTTTCCCTCCGACAACTCCGAAAGCTACAACACCCCTCTCACCCTTTTGAATTAAACCAAGCCATCAACGATGCTGGCTGCACCTCCAAGGGCCCAGATAACATCCCCTATCAGTTTCTGAAACACCTCCCCATCAAGGCCACCACTACCCTACTCACCATCTTCAACCACATTTGGTCCTCACACTCCTTTCCCCTATCTGGAGGACAGCTATTGTCATCCCGTCCTTAAACCGGGAAGGATGGTACCAAACCCCACCAGCTACCGACCCATCGCCCTTACTTGCTGTCTCTGTAAAATTATGGAAAAGATCATTAATCAGAGACTAAACTGGTTCCTCGAGACCAACAGAATCCTCTCTCCTCACCAAAGCGGCTTCAAAAGCGTTGCAATACCTAGACCAGTTAATTACGCCGACACGCTATCCGGGAATCCTTTGCAAAGAAGGAACACCTCCTTGCCATATTTTTTGACTCTCAAAGCTTTCGACACTACTTGGAAATACGGCATTACCCGAAAACTTCACACCATCGGCCTCAGAGGCCACCTCCCCATCTTTATTCAAAACTTTCTCTCACCCAGGCAGTCCCAAGTTCGTATTGGCCACACCCTCTCCAACCCGTACCCCCAAGAAGAGGGCGTCCCCCAAGGCAGCATCCTCTCCCCCACTCTCTTCAACCTGAGCATTAATGACATCGTGAATAACCTTGGCCCCAGCATCAAACGTACCCTCTACGTGGATGACTTCACTATCTTCTACTCCTTCCCTAGCTTTCCTATTGTTGAAAATAGGCTCCAAACCAGCCTCAACCCAAAACCCTCTCTGACATCAAACCGCTTATCGCTTCTCTTGTTCGTGACCGCTGGCAAACCTTATGGAACTTCCAAATTGATAACAAACTCCATGTCATCCAGCCCACAATCCCGATCAAATCCACCATCAACAACCTTTCTCGTATCGACAACGTTCATATTACCTGTCTTAGAATTGGTCACACCCACCTCACTCACTCCCACCTCCTTATTGGTTCCCCCAACCCCTCTGTAACAATTGCCACTGCATCCTTACAATCCAACACGTTCTCCTTGCTTGCCCCCTGTACAACCTTCCCAGAGCTTCCCTCGCTCCCCACAACTCAATTGCTGAGTTCTTCCAGAAAAATCCTCCAGATAAAATAATCTCCTTCCTTCAGCATGCATCCCTCTACAACCGTATTTAATTCTCCTTTTCCACCCCCTCTCTACTTTGTTTTTGTTTTACCCATGCACCTCCTCTCTCGATCACAGCTTTCTGGCTTTTGTTCTTGAATTTCTCTCATTCTCCCCCTGGTCTCTTGCCTTACTACGTCTGAAATGATCTGACCTCTCAGGCACAATTTGACCTTCGTTGTCGTGGTGCCGTTAAGACCTCATCAAACAAACAAACAAAGTGAATAGGATATTTGCGTGGAACGAGACGTACCGCTCAAATTATACAGATATTAACGCGGTTTTACGTACAACGTACGATAAACCCGGGTAACAGAACTTCGGGATAATGCGACCGTTAGCCGCGTGTTGCAGTGTTCAGCGGTCGTCTTTCTTACCTGGACGCTTTTAGCTATCGAAGGCAGTCCCCCACGCGTAGCCACCGGCTACGCTGCTCCGTAGTGAATAGATACAAACGGAGTTAATGGCCTACACCAGCAGCGCAGCTGTGTGGTAAAGGACCAGTAGCCATGAGCTACAAAGTTCTGCGGCCGTTTTTTTTACCGGGACATGTACTGAGTACGACGGTAGTCCCCTCTTCCCCATGCAGCTACCAGTTTCGTAGCTCCGTGATGAAACAAACTAAGTTTACGCTCGTTTAGCTTGTGTAGCACGTAAACTCCTCCGTATTATATACGGCCCCAGTATATTTTTAGCTATTCTCTACAGGAACGCGTACTGAGTGCAACTTCCCTATGCGTAGCCACTTACTCGGTGGCCCCTTAGTGAATAGAAGTATACTGAGGTAACGACTTATGTTACAGATGTAGTACGTTAACGCTATCGTAGACCTGGACGGTTCTTTTGTACTGATAGCTATTATGTTAGGGACACGTACCACTTGGCTGATGACTAGTGGATTTTACTTGTCATGCTGACGCTTTTGTAGACCCGTAACGGCTCTATAATACTTAACGGGGTTGCATGCTTTGTACGGTGTAAGTCCCCCCAGTAGCCACGTGCTTCTCAGCTCCGTGGTGAAGGGTGTTTAACGGTCCGTGTAGTATACACAGGATGTTAACTCTTTAGTGATTTCTACCCCAGTGCTGGAGTTTACGACTCATGCGGTTGACGTGGTCACGTTACTCCCCTGTCAATATTAACTCCATGAAGGATACTTTTCTTGACAATAGGTGGCCTTTTGATAGACAACCTCCCGTTTGGGGTAGCTATTAACAACAACGGCACATAGTTCATTCCATACTTTAACACCTTCTTAAAGCAGTTTCCATGTGGCTTTACGGCCTGTTACTTAAGTACCCGTTCAGACATATTGTATTAGTTTTCTCCACGCCTGTAGCTGTAGGCTCCGCGGTTCCAAGGTTGTTACTATACGTAGTACGTTAACACCTTTTTCAGTCAACTTCTTAGACAAGTTTCGCTGTTGATAGGTGTGGCCTGGAGCTACACGGTTCGCAACTGCTACAATTTTCAGACACCGCTTCGACTATGTTGTATGGCTCCGCGGTCTTACAACCCATAAACGTCTCACAGCTACATAGCCTTACACGGTTGGCAGCCCTTCTTGTATACGTTTTATATTAATGGCCTGCCTTTTAATTTGCTAGCCATTGTTTTTTTGGTCAGTAAGGTTTAAACAACCTTTGCTCAGGGTCGGCAGTTTTTTCTGGACTGCAGATGGTGTCATTCAGTACCTCGGCTTTACACGTTTAGTCGGTGGCCACCCCCTTTGGTGGTGATGCGGATGCTCCCACCTGGTGTGAGGAACGAAGTTTTCACCCGTCAGATTTCACCGTCAGTGCAGACGGATGCGTCTTGGTCGAGGTAAGGGCACTTTTCTTGTGACCCCTTATGACGGAAACTTGGACGGGTACTTGGCCTTTTTCAACGGGCAGAATGCCGGGGTTTTTTGTTTACCTTTTTACGCTAGTGCTAAGCGAGGCTTTTCAGTTTCGCTTCGTTTTTGCACCACTGTTGTGGTCTCCTTTTTAAACAGATAGGAACGGACCCCAAGAGTTTTTGGAATAGTTCCTCTCGTCTCGGCGCAGGACGAACTATGCCAGCCTTACTTACGTTTCAGCGGAACCCCCACATGTTGGGCGTTCTTCCCGTAGGTGACCAGAGCGATCAGGACTTCTTTCGGTCCCCCGGACGTAGGTGTGTCCACATCCGTGGATGATCGCAAGCTATCTTTTCTTTGCGTCCTTTCTCCTGACCCGCGGGTTTCAGGGCCGACGCATTTATTTTCTCAGAACTCAACTATGTGGGTTACGTTTTCCGCCTTTCATGCTAGTACCAAGTATGCTACGCTAGAGGATGTACGACTTTTTCCGGCTCACTGCGGTTCTTCGGCTGCTCGAGACCTTGCAGGCTTCACGTACGAGCCTCGGGTCAGGGATGATTTTTGTCTCTTTCCCGGGCTTTGGGGGACTGCGTCTCAGTCCCTAAGCGCTTTGTTTGATGGTGTGGCCTTAGTCCGCCTTTCCTGGAAGCGTAGCATGGCTTTTCTGAGAGGTTGTTAACCCCCCTTCCCGTTGTGGAGGTGGGCCCTCTCTCAAACTTGGTTCAGTCATGAGCTATGGGATAACTTGCAGCTACCCATTGAGGTTTTTCCAGTTGGGTCTACGGTCTTTGACTCGCGACCACTGGAAAGTTACACAGAGATCTCTTCGTAGTGTGTTATGTGACATTTTCGTCCGATAGATCGTCCAGTAACTTTCTTTCCAAGTAGTCTGAACTGTTCATAGAACGGCCGCGGTATGCACTCAGGTTCGGGGCATAGCCTCTTTTCACTGGATCTCTTGTGCGCCCGTTGCGAAACGAAAAACGCGGTTTTTCTCTTGTTTTTGGTCTGACTCACTTTTCGACGTTCGTGTTACCCCGCTAACTTCTTCTCTTACGCGGTTACGCGCTAACCAATTTTTCGCTTGTCCGGGATTTCTTCAATTCGTTTTAGTTGGTACATGCTTCGTTCCCAATCGTAGTAACTATCACTCTCAGTAAATATCCCTGCTACGCTTAGCGGGGTAAATATATATATACATATATGTATATATATATTTATATATTTATATATATATATATATATATATATATATATATATATATATAGATATATAGATATATAGATATATAGATATATAGATATATAGATATATTAATATATAGATATATATATATACACATACATAGATATATATATTTATATTTAATATATATATATATATATATATATATATATATATATATATATATATATATATATATATATATATATATATATATATATATATATATATATATATATATATATATATATTTATTTATTATATATGTAACTGTAGCTTCACTTGATGAAGGAAAGTTGACCTGTTTGAAACGTCAGATATTTTGTTGATCAAAGTTCTGTAGGTTTATTTCAGCCAGTGTTATATATATATATATATATAAATATATATATATATATATAAATATATATATATATATATATATATATATATATATATATATATATATATATATATATATATATATATATATACATATATATATATATATATGTATATATATACATATATTTATATATATATATATATATATATATATATATATATATATATATGTATATATATATATATATATATATTTATATATTATAGATATATATACATATATATATATATGTATAAATATATATATATGTGGGTGTATATATGTGTGTATATATGTGTGTGTGTATATATGTGTGTGTGTGTATATATGTGTATGTATCAGGGTTCTAGCTACGGTGGACGGCGCTGGGCGGGCCTGCCCAGGACTCGCAATTCCTGCCCACCACTCTGCTCTAAGATTCACTCTTCCGCCCAGCACTCAAAAGTTCAATTCGGTTAAAAAATTATAGTGTTTAAACAGATCTCGTTTTAATCTCGCTCTATTTATGTCATCTGCTGATTTACACACATAACATAACATACATCACGCCCATAAATTCAAATTAAAACAACTGAACTATAGGAATTTAACGCAATTGAATTTACATATTGTATTATCATAAAATCACCCATACATGAAGCTCTTTGCGTAAACGTACGTACCTGCACACAGGTCACGTTCATGTTTTAATCATTGTGGATCACTGCTGGCAGCTTGCCAAGTCCGTCACTTACCATACAAACAAACTTTAAAAAAGTAAAAATTACACCCCCAAGGGCCCAAGGCGTGCTTATAGACAGGTCCAAATGTAAGTAACCAGTCACATTTGTTATGAACCCTATATGCACTTAACATTATAATGGACTGATCCGTATTCTTTTGATTGTGGGGGATTTTATATTAATAGAATCGTAGTTCATAGGAACATGTGCCGCACGATACTGGGACGAAAATAAAAGCGGTAAAAAGTTTGGTGTCTACCAAAAGTTTGGTGTCTACTGTGGTGTAGCGGTTATCACACCTGTCTACAGACCACGAGGCCCTATGTTCAAGCCTGGGTTGGGTAGACACGCCAGTGCACCACAGCTGGGTTATTAAAGGCCGTGGACATGACTTGGTTGTCGATGTTATGTCTGTCTGTACGTCGTACCTGTGTTCTCGTCCAGGTCGTATTAAGCGTTTTGTGATAGCATTGTTACTATCATAACCAAATACGCAGGCGACGACCCCGTCATTGTTATTGTGTGTTCACTCGTCATCGTCGGGCAAGATGAATAACAATGGGAATTGAGAGAAGAGTTTCCGGCATATGTTTTGCGTTGTTTTTGGGGTGGGAGGGGGCACTTTGACAGTTGAATATCCATTGTATTTTGAATATCCATTGTACATACAAAATATTTTGTAAATCCTTATAGCATTCCGATTAAAAAAAAAAAAAAAACACCTTTTTCATTGACAATTTGTCAATAGAAGTTTACTAAATTTGAACAGTTCTTCATGGATGGGGGTCCTGGATTATCACTGGGGCCCGGCACTCAAACTTATCTAGCTAGAACCCTGGTATGTATGTGTATTGAATGCAATGTGAGGACTGACATCTACACAGCACATTGAATGTGAGATCCCTAAAAAAAGTGAGTACATTTTTAGTGACCTTACTTTTTTTGCTTGCTTTGCAGCAATCATGACACAGAGATGTCAGATATGAGGTTTGTAGGCTGTCATCACTTTAGTATGATGCTAGCTACTTTGAAACACATGTGTATGCTCCCTTTTTTGCTTTTTCTATTTGGCACCCTCAATACTTTTAGGCTGTGTGTATGCATGGCAATTTCGTATTAAAAGTGAGTACACTTGAACACATATGTAGAGATATAATCACTGAAAGGAGTACAGTCTGTGTACATGATTTTTGTAACATAGGATATATTGTAAAATGTGTAACAGGTACTACTTGTTTAATAGAAATTGCTTGTTGAATAGAAAACAATTTCTGATATAAATGGTGCATTTGTATATATTTTTGCATTCAAATGACCACAAACTGTACATCCATATGATATGGTGGAGATAGAAATGTTGAACAGAGTGCTTTCTGCACCCAATTTTCAGTACATATAGATTTGTTTGTATATATCTATATGCCTCAAAAGTGTTTATTAGGAAAATTACTTAAATATACACTAAATATTTTTCAATGTGCTAAATTTTCAGTTCTTATTGCATATCTTTATCTTGGTTGAGAAAAGTTTCAATTTTTCAGACTTTTCCCCTTTAAAAAAAAAATCACGACATAAGACCCACAGCAGTCCCCTGTCAGTATGACGGTGTCATAGTAATTACAACAAATTACAGTTTCAATCATTTGAATTATTTTTAGCAATTGAACACTTTCGTCTTGAGATATTCATATCTAAAAGGAATGGTCACCATTTTTTTATTTTTATTGGTCAGATGGCCATCTGATGGTTACATATCAATGTGACTGATGGTTGCCTGTGCCATGTACTTTGGGATGTGTACAAATGACAGTACTATACCAGTGATATAAATCCTATTAATAAGTAGTGAAACATAATTGTATTGAAGTGAGCACATGCACACACCAATGCCAGTCTAGATGTAACAGATGGAGTGAGTACTTTCCATATTGTATGCTATTCATACATGCACATGTCATGTATAGAGATAAACTGTGTAGAGATGTAACTAATGAAGTGAGTACTCTCCCATGGAATAACTCATAAACTTTATTTATAAGCAGTAATTTCTATTCATATAGAAGCCAGTACATGCACACACATCCACACTGGTAGAGATGTAAGAGCTGGTGTGAGTACTTTCCACATTGTATGCTATTCATGCATGCACATGTCATGTATAGAGAGAAACTGTGTAAAGACGTAAGTAATGAAGTGAGTACTTTCCCATGGAATAATTCCTAAACTTTATTTATAAGCAGTGATTCCTATTCATATAGAAGCGAGTACATGCATACACATCCACGCTGGTATAGATGTAAGTGCTGGTGTGAGTACTTTCACATTGTATGCTATTCATACATGCACATGTCATGTATAGAGATAAACTGTGTAGAGATGTAAGTAATGAAGTGAGTACTCTCCCATGGAATAATTCGTAAACTTTATTTATAAGCAGTGATTCCTATTCATATAGAAGTGAGTACATGCACACACATCCACGCTGGTATAGATGTAAGTGCTGGTGTGAGTACTTTCCACATTGTATGCTACTCATACATGCACATGTCATGTATAGAGATAAACTGTGTAGAGATGTAAGTAATATAGTGAGTACTCTCTCATGGAATAACTCTTAAACTTTATTTATAAGCAGTGATTCCTATTCATATAGAAGCGAGTACATGCACACACATTCACGCTGGTATAGATGTAAGTGCTGGTGGGAGTACTTTCCACATTGTATGCTACTCATACATGTACATGTCATGTATAGAGATAAACTGTGTAGAGATGTAAGTAATGAAGTGAGTACTCTCTCATGGAATAATGTTTGAAAGATTGTTCAAAGCAGGGATACATACTCATACTCAAGTCAGCACTTGAACACACCCATGCCAGTCGATGTGAGTGCTGGAATGAGTACTTTCCATATTGTATGATATTCATTCATTTAATGTAAGTAATGAAGTGAGTTTTCCACCCGTGGCATAATTATAATGTTGTTCTGAGTACACAGCCCAATGGCATAATGCCCTTACAATATTCAGTTCAGAATTCATATAGTAGAGATGTAAGTGATAATGTGAGTACTTCCCACATGCACACATTGCATTAACTTGCAACCAATCACATTGGTGAACCCAGGCCTATCTGTTTATGCAGCATGGTCACAACCTCTCAAGATCTTGGACATGATGGACATGCTGAGAAATGATTAAGTGGATGTTTTCAAAGTGAGTATTCTTTATTGAAAATTTTAAGTCCTTAGACTGCTCTTGATTAGAAGTTAAATATAGTGTAAGACAAGACTCAAACAATTCTATCCTTAGCATGGTATTATTATCAGTTGGCCAAATGTCACACAGTGTAGGTATAGGCCTATGCTTACATGTATATAAGCCTACTGTGACAGTACTTAGTCAAGCTTAAGCTCTTGAAGTTGAAACAAAAAAAGTTGAACATGACAGTAGGAATCCCTGAAGGCAGGGGCATAGCCAAACAAAGGTGGTTGGGGGTCCTCCACCACAATTTTGTGGAAAGCATAAAACAGTCCAAAGATGAAAATAGGTTGGTTAGATTTTATTAACATATCGAAACTGCCTGTCGGCAATTAAAAGCACACACCCCTATTGGAAACCACCCTCTGCTACCCTCCTGGTTCGGGATGGAAGGCATTTGGTATTTAAGAATTAAGTACACCTACAGTGATGCCCGCTTGTAGCTGTTCGTGCATACTGATTATGATGTTTTTCATTTTTTAAAAGACAAAATGATGAAAAATTTCTCTTGTATCATATATGATACAAAAAAAGAACATTCATAACACCTAGCTAGGCTACGGTATTTGAAAAAAAGTAAATGAGATTCAATTGTAGGCCACGTCCGATTACTACTGTGTCTGATTTGCATGATAAAGAAATAGATAAACTTCTCATTATTTTTCAATGCCGATTTTGATTTGTGTTTGTTCAAATGTTTAATGCTTATCTCTGACACTTTGTGTCAAATTGATGAATTCATAGGGTGTAGTTAGTTTGTGTCACAGTTAAGAAAACATATTCAAACTGAATTATTTCTTTAGGCCTATGTGATACCAATGATGTTTACTCCTAAAATTTGAAATGGCTTGGACTTATATGCCTAAGAAGGTATCCTTAGTATGATCATGATTGAGTTGACTTCAGCTCGTACTTATTTACATATTTGAAGGTTACTTTGATTATTTCAAAGCAGCAGACTTAAACAGCCAGTATTTTAATGGGTGAAAGAACAAAATTTAATGTTCAGGATCATGCATGACCTTTAAAGTGTTAAATTTTCTTCTTTTAACAGGATTTACCATGACACTTGCAGTTTCTTTTCTGGAAGATTGTGATTTTATGACATGCCTTTAACTGTGTTCAGATCATCAGTTGTATGTACAAGACACGGTCATAGGAGAACATCGCACTATTGTATTTTTCCAAATGCTTGAATTTCTCAACTTCATCAATCATTGTTTAATCCAAAAGTGGGATATTAGAGTTCATTTGATAAATTCTTAAGAAATACAGTAAGTTTGACATTCATTCTTCTTTCATGTGAATATTGTCATAACAAATACTGGACATTTGAGTCCAAGATACACTATTATAGTGTTTTATTCTGGATTTGAAATTTCTATGTCTAGAGTTTTCGAGGTCTCTGATTCTATCTTCGACTGGGATTTGCAGCTGAGATTGGTACATAGCATGTGGACATTGAATTAATTGTCAGTGTCATGTATTTCTAATTGCTTCACAAAGTTTGCTCTTGTTCTGGACATATAAGCATTGCTCAGAGCTGAGATATAATGTCTGTAGTTTCTCTATGTCCTTGTGCTCATTCATTCTCTGCCTCTCTCAAAGAATGAAAACTTGAAAGTTTCTTTTGGTTTGAAAATTAAATTAAAAAATGCATTTTACTTTTTTCTACAAAAGATAATGAAGAGATCAAGGAGAAAGGTGGAGACTTTTGGAATCGAAAACTGGCTGAAAAAGAGAGAGGATTCTTTAGAATTTTCATTGAGACATGTGATTGATAAAGTTGGCACCTTGTGATATGGCTGCATGCAGTTTTACGAACAGGTCAAGAATCCAAGGTAAAATCCTCAAAGTAGCGTTGTAAGAAATGAAGCTACAAAAAAGTGGAATTCAATAGAACTTGGAAGCCTTTGCATAAAAAGAAAGCAGCAAATAATACTTGCTTCCTTGAATGAAAATGAAATGTATAAACTGAAATTTAAACAATCTATTTTGAGTCTGATATTGTCAGAAAAATTACTATATGAAATACTACTTGTATGTGTTTTTAAGAGACTTTTGTCTCTGTTCATTCATATTAGTTTATCAGAAATCTTTTATTTTCAAATTTCTGTCACAATTTTTGTGAAGGTGTTCATTTTCTGACAAACAGTTGCTTTGTCTGCCCAAACATATCCTCAATAAACTGCTTATAGGATATATTTATCAGCATTTTCTGTCACTGGAATTTTGTAGAGAGACTTTAAAAG
>JAIGNY010000935.1:0-242500 GCA_020152595.1 Chiridota heheva
GGGGAAATAAGTTCATGCTACGATGCAATAAATTACCACGCAAAAGATACAAATTTGGAGAAAAAAAGTGGGGAGGGGTTTCCCCTTCAAATCCCGCTATGTGTCAAGGAATTTTGTCCAAAATTGTAGTTATTTACAATACACGTTCGTACGCTCCCGATCAGCTGATTTATTTTCACCAACAGAACCGAAGATGGTCCTCGATTGCAGGTGTGTCCACGGTTGTCGGGTGTGTATTCATATGAAGGTCCTCGGTTGGAAGCAGTTGCACACCCACACACACACACACACACACACCCACAACACCCACCCACACACACACACCTACACTGGCACACTCACTTTGTTCAAGCCGATTAAAGAAGTTACGAATCCATCTGAAGTTCCTAACATTGCTTATCACGACATTTACAACTACCTTGTTAACACGCAGTCATCAGGTCATACTACACAGTGGCAATAGTTTGTAATTCAAACTCAAGTACCAGACTCAGCTAATTTGCTTTGAGCCATGCACTCAAATTAAGTAGACAGGATGCACAAGAAAACATTTCCCATTAAGAAATCTGGTGTGGGGGCAAAACATACAATTCATTGGTAAAAGTTGTAGAATACAGCTAAGGTGAGAAATATGAGGATTTTATTTTTGGTGGGGAGATTTAATTGCTAAATAAGTCGATCAATGTATCAATGGTCCCCATTTTGGTGATTCATCAATATAATTATAGGGATATTTTTACAGGGTAACAAAATTCATTGTAATGAAAAGGAATGGGAGACATGTGCCCCCTAATTAGTATGTCATAGAGACTATGCTTAATTGTCTCCAAATAATGACAACATAAACAGGAATCGATTTATGTTATAGAGAGGAGGAAACATGTCTAACGTGCGTGTTCTGATGTTCTTTCTGTTCCCCTGAGTATTATCTTTTCAAAGTTCTTTGATGTTGGTGTTGTTCCTAGTGATTGGAGAATTGCAAATGTCACTCCTATTTAAAAAAAAAAAAAAAAAAAAAGGTGACCGCAGTTTGCTAAGTAACTATAGGCCAGTGAGTCTTACTAGTGCTGTGTATGAGGTCATGGAGTTCAATGTTAAGGATGTTGTACTAAATCATTTACTGGTCAATGGTTTGTTGAATTTGTCCCAGTATGGGTTCTTACCTAAGAGGTCTTGTGTTTCTATTTTATTGGAATTTCTTGATGATGTTACTAAACTAGTTGATTCTGGTCATAATGTGAATGTTATCTATTTAGATTTCCAAAAAGCATTTGATAAGGTTCCGTTAGGCAGGCTCATGTTGAAAACAAGAGCGCTTGGTGTGGAGGGAAAGTGTGCCAGTTGGATCAATTCTTGGTTAATTTACAGGTCACAAAGAACTGTTGTTAATGGTAAAGTTTCTCCATGGAAGAAGGTTACAAGTGGTGTTCCTCAGGCTTCTGTATTGGGTCCGCTTCTTTTTTAATCTTCATAAATGATATTGATGTTTCCCATGGCTCCAGGATTTGTAAATTTGCTGATGACACTAAGCTGTACAGGATTGTTGATAATGCTAGGGATTCTTCACTGTTGCAAACTGATCTGGATAAGTTAGTTTCTTGGTCCCAAACGTGACAGATGTCATTCAATGTTGATAAATGCAAAGTTATTCATTTTGGTCAGAGCAATTTGGCTTTTGATTACTGCATGAATGGTTCAAATCTTGGTTGTGTTGATCAAGAAAGGGATCTAGGTGTTGTCATATTATCAGTAATCTGAAGCCTTCTAAACAGTGTGCTTTAGCAGCTGCAAGGGCAAATTGGATGCTTAGCTTAGTCAGATGAAATTTTAGTTTTCTTGGTAAAAGAGCTTGTCCTTAATTTGTATAAGCAGTTAGTCAGGCCTCACCTTCATAATGCTATTCAGGCTTGGAGTCCCTTTTATGAGAAGGA
The DNA here is from genome assembly GCA_020152595.1 of Chiridota heheva. Lineage (NCBI taxonomy): Eukaryota > Metazoa > Echinodermata > Holothuroidea > Apodida > Chiridotidae > Chiridota > Chiridota heheva. Next base: position 1,932 of record JAIGNY010000935.1, read on the forward strand.
TAAGTTCATTTTGGAGCAGGTTCAGCGAAGAGCCACTAGACTTATTTCCAAGTAAGGAATCTCTCATATGAATCTAGGTTGCGAATTCTTGGTTTGACCACGCTTGAGTTAAGAAGATGGTGGTGGCTTAGTTAGTTTGGGCTTTTTATGGGGTGAATAAAATTCACCTTCTTAGCCCGTCATCTTGCTATGTTATGTTATGTAATGTCCTAAGAGGAAAGTCTTAAATTGTACCTAAAAAGTACATAACCAATCATTTTATTCATTTGAGGTTCTCTATACAGCTATACGTTTCTCGTTATTTTGATAGTATAGGTTTAGTAAACAAATTGTTTTAAATTGTGTCAAATCTTGGGGGAAGCCCTGCATTTCTCGCGATTTTAGTAGCAGAAAGTTGTTTAAAATTGTGTCAAATCCAGGGTCGACTTCATGATAGGCGTCTAGGGGGCGAAGTTTACCGTGTTTTCAAGTTGCCAAGGTGTGATTGTGGTTGTGGAAAATTGCTTAACTTCGTATCAATTCCACACTAAAGTTAGTTAAAAGGACTATACATTTTGGAAAGCATGTTTAAATGTAGGATTCCATTGACTACAATATGTTTCTTGATGTCCAGGGATGATTTTCATGTTTTTGATGTAAAAATAAAGCTTTGAGAGAAAACAGTTACGTTTGTTTTGTAAATGATACAAATTGCAGAAGCTTAGAATAAAAGTGTATATACAATTATATTCTCAGGACATTATTTGCGCCCCCTGTGAGCATTTGGTGCCATATCAGAAAGCTTCCCCCTCCCCGCCCCTACGACGCCACTCGGTTGGCGTTCATGTCCTCTTGAAGGATTTTTGCCGACTTAACCGATTCAGATTCAGATTCAGATTCACTCCTAGGGACATAAATAACATTGCATGTAAAAATTTCGGCTACCGTCAAACAATTTTTATCATAATTCGGGTCATACTTCTCAATGTGTGATCGATCATTATTCGATTGAATAAAGTGTGAGCATGGTGAGGCTGCGATATAACGTTAAACTTGGTTTGATGATTCTGATCAAGGGGTTGTTATTTTGAATAACAACTCACTGATGATGTAATGCATTTGAGCGTGGAAAGTAATTTTTGCCCTGTTGGCGCATATTGTGCAAAAAAAATCTTAGCAACGGGGAACGCAAATTATCTGCAGCGGTAAAAGCCTCTGGACATCGGTACACGACTGAATCTGTTAAAATGGTGGCCAATAATTCAGTTTAAACCATCGTAAGCTATCATGAATCCATTTGTATTTACTACATTTTACCGATTAGGTCTGCATTGATTCTTTTAAAAATTTCGAAGTGCTTATCATTTGTGTTATTTCCCGTAGGATTAGTTGCGCGAAAATATTACAAACTTCCATGCAGAAAAATTATGGTAGGCATCGTCCTAAAGAAATAATACTTGAAATATGTTCAAGCTTATAAGGACTTAAAGAAGTACAAAAGTGAACTTTGCAGCAATTGTAGAATGCAGGCCACTCTGAAACTATCGCCGTATCAGTCACACAGTCACACTTAGGGCCTAACAATAGGCTAGTAACAATTGAGGAGGTCGGACATCAGGGATTGTTGTGGTGCACGGCGACGTAACAATTTTTTTTTTGACGATCTCGAACTTCAGTCTAAGGGAAAAATAGACAGTCAGTTATCATTGCAGTCAATGGGAGAAAAACCTATTTTTTGTCATTTTTCAACAAATACTGTAGGCTACAGAATTTATTTTTCTTTACAAATGTTGTGTATAGTTTCCAACATATATGAGTACCATTAATTTTCGCTGACTGGCTAAGGCGACACAAGTATTTATAAAAAATATCCCATTGACTGTAATGATAAAGTTTCCCCTTCAACTTGGCAAAACCGTACTGAGCTCGTACACGGTTACGTCGAACTGACCACCTCAATACCATTCCAGATACTGGAGGTCAGACATCCGGGAATGTTGTGGTGCACGGCAACGTAACATAGATTTTTTGACGATCTTAAACTTTATTTAAAGGGGAAAACAAACAGTCAGTTATCGTTGCAGTCAATGGGAGAAAAACCTATTTTTTTGTCATTTTGCAACAAATACTGGACAAAATTTATTTTTCTTCACAAATGTTGTGTATTAGATAATAATTTCCAATATATATGAGTATCATTAATTTTCGCTGACTGGCTGAGGCGACAAAAGTATTCATAAAAAAATATCCCATTGACAGTAATGATAAAGTTTCCCCTCCAACTTGGAAAAACCGTACAGAGCCCGTACATGGTTACGTCAAACCGACCTCGAGAATACTGAGCCACTGTGGAGTTTGCAAAGTTACCGTGTAACTTCGCTTCTTAAGTCAATGGAGAACCACCAATCGGAAACAACTTTTTTTGCAAATGTTCTCCAAAATCCACTTTGAAACCTCCCCTAACTGAAATTCCTGATTATGTGAATTGAAAATATATTTACCATGAATACAGACATAACTAGAATATTAGCACTCTCTAGAGTGCATACCTCTGCCCGTTGCAATTCCAACATGCCTAGAATAATTTTACAGCTCATTTGATCCCCATATTCAATATAATCTACCTCAGAAATCCTAGGCCCACCAAGAATTATCCTCAAGTTTTGATCTGTAATGATCATTTGCTATCACTTGAAGATTATCTTGTGACTGGATTTCATCCAAGGCTATACCATTATTTTCAGTTTCATTCAAGTGCAGCATCATTGTTTGAGCTCTATTCAGCCAGGATTCACATGCCATCATTTTCCATTCATTAGCAGAAACCAATTGTTTCATTTTCATTGATTCCAGAGAACACTTGATGTAAGTCTCAGTTTGAGTTCCAAAAATTGATTGTGTGGATCTTCATTCCGAGTGCAAAGTCATTGTTCATTGGAAAGTTTCAACTTAAGTCTTGACAACTTAGTCTTGACAGATCTCATCATAATACCTCTCCACCACTCAATTTCTGCCCTTCCCCTGTTCCAATTATTCCCAACTTTTAATCACTTCTTTCTGAAATAGTAACAAAACCACACACCAAATTAAATCAAAATCCAATCATCTGTTTGTGAGATATCTTGATGATAGACAAACTCACCTTAAAATGTCCCCACCCCCCATTTTCACCCTTCCCCTATTTCAATGTCTCAAATTTTAATCACTTCTTCCTTAAGCAGTAACCAAACCACACACCAAATGTAATCCAAATCCAATCATCAGATCTTGAGATATCTTGATGACAGACAAACAAACAGATGCAAAAACATGTCCCCACCCCCATTTTCACCCTTCCCCTGTTCCAATATGTCTCATATTTTAATCACTTCTTCCTTAAGCAGTAAAAAAACACACACTAATTTTAATCCAAATCCAATTATCAGTTCTGGAGATATCTTGATGACAGACAAAAGACAAATTCACCTTAAAATCTCCCCACCCCTCCATTTTACATCATTCCCCTGTTCCAAAAGGTCCCAAATTTTTCACACTTTGTCCTTAGGAAGTAACAAAACCACACACCAATTTTGATTAGAATTAGAATCCAATCAATAGTCCTTCAGATATCTTGATGACAAACAAAAACAAAAAAATTACAGAGGCGAAAACATAACCTCCATCCAACTTCGTTAGCAGAGGTAAAAAGCTATTAAGCCTGTCAAAAATTCCTCAAAAGAGAGCAGTCATCACGTTCCGATGCACTCTTAACCCTTACTCTACCACGCGGCGATATTATTGCCGTTTTGGGTACCCCGTCTTTGGCCCCGCCTCCCGAGCGCATTTTCAAAAAGGTGCTGGTAGAGTAAGGGTTAATCAACCCGCGACATATGCGCCAACCCGAAAATATAGGCAGCATGATCCCGGTGGGCGCCCAGCGGGTCCCGAAGCGGAAGGGCCCGACTTTTCTGCCTGGAAGACAGAGGACCCTTCAATAATCACGCTTTGATTAACCTCATTACTACCACGCCGGCGATATTATCGCCGCTTTGGGTGCCCTGCCTTTGGCCCCGCCTCCGAGCGCATTTTCAAAAAGGTGCTGGTAGAGTAAGGGTTAATGAATCCAAGTTGGCAATGAATATTCATGGCAAGAACTTTTGGGTTAATAGAATAATTTTGGTCATTTCATCCCCAGTTCAGATTTCACGATTATATTTTTACAATAAGCTAATGAACAAAACGACTGATGGATCTTCGTGTAATCATGAATATTCGTATATATTTTTGTTGAAAGATGGGCGACAACTCCTGCAGTCACCCCGCTTGTTTTCCACTCGATTTCTATTTATCTGAATAAGACTCTTTTCGAAAGAAAAGTAATAAACAATTTTTTGAATAACAAAGTTAAAGAAATTATAAATTCTAAAAGGTATGTCTTTTTATAGTTTTTGAGATATTGTAATAAAGCTCTGTGTGCAGTGGGATTTTCCACTGGAGCCTAAAATTAGTTTTGCGACTTGCCCCTCCATGGAGGCTATTATATTGTTGTCTATTAAACGTTAGGGCCTATGTTTACGTCATTATAGTATTGTTACAGTTAAGTGTTGTTTAAACTTTTACTGGTTGCATAGGGAAAACCTAAAAAATATAAAAAATTCTGTCAAATCTCTTTCATACTTGGTCATGAAACTTTAAATGATTGTCAGATAAATCTGGAAGGTTCCAAGTGTAGTCTGTAGGGTAAAGTGGGCCTTCAAAATAGAGTATAATATATGCTGTAATTTGAAGACATCATAGGCCTGTACTGAGTTTAAAGGGAAATCATATACTTAGGCACCTAGCTTAGATTAATCTAGCTTTGATGGTGATTGTACAAATGATAATCTTTTAGTGTCATGTTATCAATACACACACCACTGGTCCACGTTGTGTATTGTTCCCCCCCCCCTCTGCCCCCCCCCCTCTGCCCCCCCCTTTGTTGAATGTTGTTTATTAAATGTTGTAGCTTGTAAGATATGCAAGCCCAATATATTTTTTCTTCAAATGGGGGCATTTGCCCTCAAATCATTATGATGGTACCAAAATTTTATATGGTCATAATAGAGAATATATATAATGCTAAAAACTACATATTGATTTACTTGTATTATACAGCTGTTATAAGATATTTTACATTAACTCAAAAAGTGGGTCTTTTTACCCCAGTTTATTACCACCCAATTTTTTATTTTTTTTATTTTAAATTTTCCTGTCAGAGCAAAGAAGGAAAAATTTGAAGCTATTTTTGAAATCAGCAGTTTGTTTGCAACCTATGATTCAAATTAATTGATAGGCCTATATTATTATAAATGAATGACTAAATAAACAAATACTTTTTTTTATATGAGGTATTTCTATGGTCCCAAATTTCAGATTTGCTCATGATCAAATGTAAACAACTGACTTTAGCTTGATTTTGGTATGATTGCATTTTAGTGCACTTCGTGACACTTCAAAAAGTATCTCAAAATTTGGCTTTTTTGCTCATACAGAGGAAATGTATTAAATTCTTTTTTTCAAATTGAATATTTTCTCTCTATTTACAGATAAAAGAAACACAGAAAAGGTAAAAGAAGGGGAAATTAACAAGAAGAATTTAGGGAAGAGATACAGAGATTTATGATGGCGACTCTTGATGAAGCAAGATCTACAAGTAGGAGGCAACGGACGTTTATGGGCAAGCCAAGAAAGATCGGAAGTGGGAAACCCCTTGCTAAAGTCAGACCAGTGACTCATCGATCAGAGGTTCTTATGGATGATCAGGTAAATTGTCAAAGTGTTTAAAAATGATCAAAATTCCTCTTTTTTGCCACTCTATTTCTTTGGTGGAGATAAGTGGCTCAGTCAGTTGAGCGTATGACTGAAATACAGGAGGTTCCAGGTTCGAGTCCAACAATGATTTAACCTGAGATTTTTCCAGAGATTTGCAGATCGATACACTGACATCAAGCGGAGGTTGGTCATCTACATCCCACCTTCGCCCCACCCAGCCTTTGGGAGAAATGGCCAATGGTAGGGTGGTGCTCACCGTCTTTGGATGAGGACGTTAAATGGCAGTCTTGATGGTAGGGTTCCTGACCCCCTACCTGGTTTTTTGATCACTTCTGAAAAAGAGCAGGCTGAAAACCCCGTGTTTATTAATTTCTGGTCCCGGTACGTCGCAGTTATAGCCATTGTGGCGGCCTCTGCGATGTATGTATCCATATCCAAATACTATAAAAAGAATATATAAAGACTTGGAGGAATGTGGGGATATGACATCACAACTAGTTTCTGCACAAATGAGACAGCACTGTAAACTTAGATCATCCCTTAATGGAATACGATTTTTGAATGCTTTCTTCACTATTTTCTTTCTTTTGAAGTCCTCTTTAATATAATATTGACTTGCTTGACCCCTGAAGTAAACCTAGGAATATTCCCGTGAATTTTCAATTTCATATATATGATAGAGGCTATTAAAGAAACAATTTGGTGTAAAAATCATGTTGATATCTTTTTTTCCGTTTATGAGTTATTGCATTTCAAAGATTGTGTGATTGTGTTGAAAAGTGACCTCACAGTGTACAGTTTGATGTCATAAAGGCAAATCCAACACAATTTTAATATGTATATTTCTTTGAAAATTAATAGCCTTTTCCTAAATTACTATCTAAAAACATTTTTTGTTTATTTATTGAGATGGGGTATAACATACACTTTGTAACAATGTAATTTACTCATCTGCTCTTAAACCTTACACTCTAAAAGAAAAACATATTTTTTTTGTTGGTAGAATTACATAATAATTATATTGGATCTGCCTTTATGACATCACATTTTTCACTGTAAGGTCTTTTTTTAACACACTTTTGCAATCTTTTAAGTAAAGAGACAAACATGTACAAAGTATGTCGTACCAGTGCAGTTGGTGCACTATAATGAAAAAGTTTTGGGCAGACAGTCCGCATAGTATGAAGTTTTATTTGTTGACTGACTTTAAGTTGAACCAGACAACATTAATTTTGACATCAGCTTCTTCATCTACTGTATATTCCAGAATTTCACAGCTTACAGCAAACAAACAATTGTTTAAACATGGCCTGAATTGCTTTTAAATCTATTAAAAACCATCAATAGTAGCAAAAAAATTCATAAAAATCGGTTAAACATTGACCACTTTACAGTTACAGCATTTTGTAAATCTCAGGAATTGATTTACATATTTTATGAAATATAGAACTTGTCCATAGACCTTTGAGGGTGTATTATGTTTTTGTGAAAAATAATTTGTTGGTGTTATAGAGGGACTTCATCAAACGACTCTCACTCATCTGGAAGTCATTTTGCAGAGAAAACGTCGTTGCGTTTCACGTGTCTTCACACAGCTCAGTCACATCACATGTACAACAAACATACTGCATGCTAACCTACCTTACCAATTCAGCGAAGTTTACTAATTGCTTTTTTTACCTACCTTACCAATTCAGCGAATTTTACTGATTGCATTTTTGTTGTTTGTTCGCTTCTGATTTTACTTCATATTTTCCTTACGTTTTATATGTTCACTGGTATACAAAGATTAACTTTTACATGAATGCCATCTCATTGTTCTTTATTCTCAGACAAAGCCTACATACCTGATATAAAGTGCTCGCTGCAAATTCTAGTGTAAACCATAGGTTGAAAGCCGTTGCGTCGTACAGCAGAAACCCACTTCGAACGCCGATCAGGATCAGATGGAAATCGAGAAAATAAGTTTTTATTCCCCGGCACACAAGTATTAGTGCAACCAATGGCACAGCAAGATTCTGGCATAATTATCTTACAAAAATAATCTTATATATCAATCTTAAGGAAAATATGAAGTAAAATTGAAAGCAAACAAAAAATTGCAATAAGTAAAATTTGCTGAGCTGGTACTGGTAGGTTAGCATGTAGTATGTTTGTTGTACTGAACTGTGTGAAGATGATGAAACACAACGCCGCTGCCCTGCAAAATGGAGTCCAGTTGAGTTAGAGTCACGTAATGAAATCCCTCTATTGGGTATGTAAGGCTGTAGATAATTTGGACATTCCTCCCAGTCATACATCACAAATTTAGCATACATTGCAAATTCCTCAAAATTTGATCAGCTATAACATAAAAGAGCTATTCCCAATATTCTAGTATACCCAGCATTCAAATCTCTATCAAATAATTATCGGAAGACATCCTTAAATCTTTTGCAGTTTGGTAACTTCCTTCATTTTCTTTTTTAATCTCCAAATTTCATCCCTAGATTGACATGGTGAAAGATTTGCAGAGTCAGTTGGAGAGGGCTATGGACTGCATGTTTCATGCCAAACACAAGAAAGACCAAGAGTTCTGGGCCAGTGAGGCAGAAACTTTGAAAGCAGAGAGCGAAGAACTTGTTTTGATTTTAAAGGTTTGTAGCATAAATATGACATTCTGAAATTCTGACCGAAAGTGAAGAAGAAATGGCAAGAAAAGATATATTGCCTGTTTAGGATAAAACCTTTTGAATATTTAATTGTTTCTAAGAAATCCTTACCCTCTATTACTGTGCATTCTTTCTTCATGAAAATTTGACCATTTTCACCAAATTTGTCTTGGCATGATGTCTATGATGATATCATTGACCCACACACATGCATTTATGAATTGAATGTATTGATGAATTTATTAATTGAATTATTGTATTATAACTGATTTGCCTTCTTACAGCCCACCATTCCGACCAAACCCACCATCCACAATCTCTCCCATATCAACAACGTCCACATTATTAGCCTTAGCATAGGTCACATCCACCTCACTCACTCCCACCTCCATACTGACTCCCTCCCACCCCTTGCAATAATTGCCTTTGCCCTCTCACAGTCCACCACATCCTCATTTCCTGCCCCCTGTACTACCTTCCCAGAGCTTCCCTCACCCCTCACAACTCCATAACCAAGTTCTTTCAGAAAAACCCTTCAAATAAAATGATCTCCTTCCTCTATTGTGCCTCCCTCTACAACCATATTTAGTCCTCCTCTCTCACCCCTTTCCCCCCACCCCTTCCCCCTCTACCTATTTTTGCCTTTTTAGCACCCCTGCACTTCCTCTCTTGATCCCGGCTTCCTGGCTATCAATCCCCGTACTTCTCTCAGACCCCTCTTTTTTTTATTTTCTTTCTACCTCTGGAATAATCTAACCTCTCAGCCACAATGTGACCCTCACTGTCGTGGTGCTGTTAAGCCTTCATCAAACAAACAACTTGTTACCTATTAAATTGCATTGCCTCATTTTTGGTTCGCATGCGAAGCATTTATGCGAACCTATGTAATGGCGATTACGTCCGTCCGGCCGTCCACAGATTTGTCCTGAGATTTCCTCAGAAATGTTAAAGTTTTTTGAGAATTTATCAGAATTTCCTTATAAAATGTTAAAGTTTTTCAGAGGTACTTATGCCAGGATTAAAGACTGGTTCCCTAAAAAGTCTACAATATATTTGATATTTTCTTAGAAGATAACTGTAAAATGATATAATTTTCCAATATTCTTCAGAGATCCTCAAGTTTCTCTTGTAGCACTTGAGATTTGAAATCCTTAAGATTCTTCAAAATATTTGGGCACCAAACAGTTGTATCAGGCATGATTTTTTTGCATATACACATAGGGAGGGATGCCATGTGGGACATGGATGGGGGCCATGAGGGACATATGATATAATATTTACCATGTTGTATACACCAAGGGCTATATCAGGAATAATTATTTGACTCCACCTTTTTTTCTTATTCAACAACCCATTTGCATATAAGTTATTACATGAACTGACACTTTAATACATAGTATGCTCAATCAGGGACTGTGATAGCTAGGATGAGACTTCTTATGGAGCTTATGGGACGTCATGTGAGACATAGGGTGGGATGCCATGTGGGATGCCATGTGGGACATGGGGTGGGATACCATATGGGACATGGGGTGGGATGCCATGTGGAACAGGGTGGAATGCCACATAGGATATGTGGTGGAATGCCATGCAGGACATAAAGTGGATTGCCATGGGATGGAATGTCATGTGGGACATGGGATGATATGGGATGTCATGTGGGACATGGCGTCCCTCCCCATTTCAACAAGTCATTTGCATATAAGTTATTATATGAACTGACACTTTCATACATAGTATGCTCAATTAGTGACTGTGATAGCTTTATGGAGCCTATGGGATGTCATGTGGGACATGGGGTGGGATGCCATGTGGGACATGGAGTGGGATGCCATGTGGGACATGGGGTGGGATGCCATGTGGGACATGGGGTGGGATGCCATGTGGGAGATATGATGCCATGTGGGACTTAAGTGTGAGATTTTACTTTTATAATTAGCCGGATCATATGATATGGGTGTCAATTTGCATGGGCATGCGAACCATGACGGTATTTACCGTTCTAGTTTTACTCTTTTTTTCTGATGAAAATTAAGAAATTTATTCATTGCTAAATGTTTTGTAAATGAACTTGAAAATAAAGACAAGTAAATTTCTTTAAAATCCATTAAAATAACTATGATGACATCATTGACTAACATGAATGCTATCATGAATTTAATGTAATTATTTTATTATAACTGATTTGCCTTTAATGATATGATTATTATTACTTAATAAATTTGCATTGCCTCAAATTGTTTCTGATGCAAATTATTCAATTCATTCATAACTAAATGTTTTGTAAATGAAAAATAAAGAGAAGTAAATTACTTACAAATCCATTGAAATAACTTATTTGTAACTTGTACCATCAAAGCAGGTTAGACTAATTGACAGCTTCTTTTAAGTTTCATGTATTAGTATATGCAAATTTTCTGCAAATTTTGATATAAGAATGTGCAGACCTCTTTACTTTCCAATTAATATCCATTGTTTTTAATCATTGATAATGTTTATTAAGGGAAGAGTAACTGATTGTAACAATATAAGTTTTTAGATTTTTGTCATTGAAAATACTTTCATTGTAAGATAACTATGATGACATCATTGACTTACACGAATGCTATCAATGGTTCAATATTTGGACCATTGTAGAGTAAATGTATGCATTCTTTTAAAAAAGTCAAATTCATTTAAAAATAATGTCAAGCTTCTGATTTTATTTACTCAAAATCCCACCAGAGGAAAGAACAACTATTTATCAAATAAATTTTTTCCTCTTTTTTAATTAAAAAAATTGAAATAATAAATGATACATGAGTGCACAAAATTGTGTTAAAATTTTATAGCATTATTTAGTGTTAGGTTTTCACTTTTGAGAAAAAAATGTATATGAATATGTTATTTATATTTCAGATGTGTGAATTTGACAAAAAGAAATGATTATTTTTTTTCTTTTCCATTATTTTTTTATAATGAAAAAGGGCAATAAAGGATTCAGGTTTTAGTACCTTTATCTGATGCAGTCAGCATCCAGAAACTGACATATTTTGTATTTTGTCTATGCTCAGGTTGTAGGAAAGCTTAACAGCGAACTGACTTATGCAAAACTTCAACTTGATCGAGCCGCTAAAGGAGGAGGCGACTTGGGAGCAGCTAGGAAGAAGGTGATTTGGTTGGAAGACCGCATGAACCAACTCCTTAGCAAGTACAGAAAGGCTCCAAGCACATCCAGGTCGACTCAGGTCAGTACCGGGTATTTTGACTCTTGTTGGACCAGACTCAGAAAGGGGACCTGCTCTTCACTCAATTTCTGTCCCACAAGGGGTAATAGTAATCCTTATTGGACCTCACCCACAAAGGGAACCTGCATTTCGCTCAATTTCATTTCGACAAGGGGTATTAGTAATCCTTGTCGGACCTCACCCAGAAATGAAACTTGTGCTTCCCTCAATTTATGTTCGACAAAAGGTAATAGTAATCCTTGGTGGACCTCACCCAAATAGGGAGCCTACGCTTCACTCAATTTCTATTCGACAAGGGGTAAGTAATAGTAATCCTTGGTGGACCTCACCCCAAAAAAAACAACGCGCTTTGCTTAATTTCTATTCAACAAGGGTTGATAGTAACCCTTGTCGGACCTCACCTAGAAACGGGACCTGCGCATAATTGAATTTCTGTTTGACAAGGGTGAAGCTCACGTGATAATGTTCATGATTCCATTGGTCTAATATCCAGCTTATCCTGTGATGATTGCATTATGTGAGATGGTGGAAATATAAATAGACATGAATTTCATTTTTTTTTAAATAACTTTAGTGAAAAATTGCTTTCTATCTTTTTCAAAATAATGATTTTGGAGGGAGTTGAAAAATCCTCTAGAATGCTGCATCTGTATGAAACAATGCTTTGTAGGATTTTCTTCCTTAGTCATTGACTGTTTTTAATGTGCTTATTACAGTGTGTTCCTGTAAAGACAATAATATTTCTCTTTCTTCATTTTTGATAATTTATTAACACATTTCATAGTTTATTAACACATTTCATAGTTTATAAACACATTTCAAAAAATGATGGTATGAAGTCTTCAAGCAAGGCACAAAATTGAGGGTTGTTCATAACACTACAACTTTATGTAATGTAGTAGAAATTTAGACAGTAAATAAAAACACAATTTGGATAATTGTTTTACAATTAATTTCATGGCAACTTTTTGAACAAACGTTATGATTCTTACTAGCGAACTGTTTTGTTATTTTTATTATGGTTATCATGTGTTAAAATATTGTGAAACATAAAAAAAAAACCTAATTAAAAATTGTACTCCTTTACGCCACACTGGCACACTCCGATGTAATTTGGCAAAAAGAACACAAAATTGGCCGAGAACATGCCTCTCAGGCTCTCACTTCAATGATTTATGGTCATGTTGGCTGAATTACCAAACACGCGCATGATGTGTGATGAACGTAATAGTCATGCGATCATGCTGTCTGCTAGATCTGCAAATCATTTTTTCTTGCGCTCATCATAAAAGAAGTAATGTTAGTGATATTAACAATTTGTTTCATGAGTTAGTTTTCTTGAAAAGTATCGCTATATACTAATGTATCACAATATTTTTCTCCATGATAATCGATACATAATAGAGCCATGTCGTGACAGCACTATTTCTACTGAGACGTTATAAACCTAAATATATATCTGTGAAAATGGTATTTTTGACTGCTTTGTAGTCCAAGTATATTGTCAAATTAATCATAAGTATACTTTCCTCTTTTGTTTTAAGAATGACGAAAAGGATATAGCCACAAACACAAAGCTGACAAAACAGAAACCAGTGGCTAAAGTTTCACCAATGAAACCAGAAAAATCCATTTTGAAAAACACTCAACCTGTTCCTCTACATGAAACTGTAGCAGCTTCTCCAGGGCAGCAGATTTCAGGAGTAGGGGGCGGGGAGCAGCAAACACACCAACCTCTTGAAGGTAGGGATGGGGATGAAGATGAGGACATCAATCAGCTTAGAGGCGCAGGGGACGTTTATGTTCAAGCTCATATCTCAAGTAGGATGATTTCAGATTATTTACTTTTGTTTTTATTTATTTATTTCAATTATTTTATCAAAGTAACCTATTCAATCTGAGGACCGGTCTTCCTTACATAGGATTAGTTTAGTGGTCAAGCAAGTTTATCTCATATGAAAGAAGTTTCAAAAGAAACAAAATGGTGAAGAAAGCATTCAAAAATCTTATTCCGTTAAGGAGATATTAAAGGATTAGTTCAGTGGTCAAGCAAGTTTATCATAAATGTAAAAGAAACAAAATGGTGAAGAAAACATTCAAAAATCTTATTCTGTTAAGGAGATATTAAAGGATTAGTTTAGTGGTCAAGCATGTTTATCTTATTTGAAGGAAGTTTCAAAAGAAACAAAATGGTGACAAAAGCATTCAAAAATCTTATTTCGTTAAGGAGATATTCAGCTTTAAAGTTCTTTCGTATCAGTATAGAAATGACTGGTGTAGTAAGTCTACAATGGAAAGTTGGCGTCTTCATCCTCTCATTCTTAACAATTGTTAATGTATTTTAAAGAAAGTTTATCTTGTAATTTGTACTATTTGAATTAGTTCTTCTTCAATTTTCTATAGGTAGTGTATTATAAATACCCTTACTAGATTCAGTTTTACTACTTTTTTGACATATCCCATGGTTTGAAGCCACAAAATCTCATGACAAAATATGATAGAACACATTAAGACTTAGAGGAATCTGAGGCTATGACATCACAACTAGTCTGATTTCAGTCGATTCTACACAAATGATACCAAACTTTAAACTTGAATATCTCCTTCACGCAATAAGATTTTTGGATGCTTTCTTCACCATTTTGTTTCTTTTGATTTAAGATGATTTTGTCTGACCCCTGAACTAATCCTTTAAACCCTGCCAAAAGAGACATGAGGGAAAACTTTCATTAAGAATTTTTGGCCCTTAGACCCCTCCAACCCGACACCCCCGATTTTCTCAAAATCAGGGGTAATTCACACCAGTCAACCCGAGAGATTCTTCACAATTCATTGACTAGCAACCGGCTATTGTTACACCATACACAACACAGGGGTAATCTATACCTTCTTAACTGACAACATCTTCATAGTCTATTCACAGTTCACTTGTTAGCAACCAGCTACTGTTACACAGTACACAATAGGTCATTCATCTTGGGCTCAAGCCACAAAACTGCTGTTCAATGATGCGAATCAGATTAGTCCTTGGCAGAACCTAAATAAAAAATATGCATTATATGCTTGGGAGGACTTTGTTCAAAACCCATGAATGATTGATGAACCATTCCTCGTAAGGACGGTTATTTCATCATGGATTTCTTTAATCCTGTTCATGCATTTCTTTCATTTTTGAAAAGCAGAGAGAAACTGAAACAAGAAGATGCAATATTTTCTTTAAAAATTAAGATTAAAGAATTAACTACCAAAATTAATGGACTTCTCAGGTGGTACCTTCTATGATGAATATCTGTACAGAATGTCCACTTCTCACGTGAAATGTACAATGTGAATTAGGGGTGTGTCTCCTCCCTTCCAAGCACATTTCAGGAAACGTGCATTAATTTGTATTTTTTCTTCTATTTGGCAGATGGTAGACAACGCATAGCACGGACATCTGCAAGTTTACCTGACTTTCATCATTTTGAAGATAATAAAGTAAGTACAAACATTCCTTATATGCTCTTTTTAAAACATTTTGCAGAATTTCTGCCACTGATATTAGTTAGGGCTTCAGTATTCTTATTTATCCCTCAGCAGGTTCAATATCTGCTACAAGAATAAGATTTTGTGATCACTCTCTGGCCCATTGTGTTTATTTTCCTCTTTCATATGAGATGAACATTTCGGACCATTGGACCATCAAAATTGGTTAAAGACTCACTATTTTACATTATTTTTAATTTTAAAACCTAATTATCTAAAGATTAATCTTGAGGTGGAGTGTTTATATACGCATTTAATGCACAAAGGCAAAGGACTTTGGCACAAGTGGAATGGCCCGACTTTAGGAGGGCTATTCCTGAGTGCAAAGTCGTTTGCGTAGTGCATTAAATGTGTATTTAAACATGATGCCAAAACATTAATCTTGTAATAAAATTTCCGTGTTAGATTATTTAAAATGCATGAAAACAACTAAAAAGACTGAAAAACGAGAACAGCTTACATGTATTTTTTTCTCGCTTTGTCAAAACATTTACCTGTTCTAAAAATGGAATAAACCAATTATTCATAGTTGTGCATTACGCGGATTTAATGCACGGGTCACGACAATGCAAATACTCCCTAGAATTGTTTAAAAATTTATATGATTTTTTCAAATTGGTGACATCAGAAAGAGACAACCTGTGAATTTCCTATTGTAAACCCTTTTCTTCAATTCTTCAACAACATTCTCTGAATGGAGCAGTCGAATAAGAACAAGAGGTTTTGAATCTTTATCATCCTGTCTAATCAAAATAGTAGGAAAAAACAGTCTTCACGATTTGCAGTGACTGAAATTATAGACATAAATAATTTGAGATTTTGAGCTGCCTTTTCTTTCATACATCACAACTTTTGCATACATTAAAATTTTCTTGAAACTTTGATCAAGTCATAACTTGGAAACTACATGAACTTCCAAAGCTATTAAAAACTGGTCTTCAACCCCTTTTCATGAAACCACAATTGACTCCAATCACTTAGTTTTGGTTGCAAAGTATCAGCATGGGTAAGCTTCATTCAGCATAATCTGTTGTGTCTCACTTTGCTTGAGTGCACTTTTACACAAAAGCTCCATGTATGCAATAACTAACAAACTGATAAGTGGCCAATTCACATAACACTGGGGCTTTGTGCATGGCTTAACACTGGAGCAGTTGTAGTTTTGTGTTAAAGATTTAAGAAAAGAATATGTATCAGGGTTGGAAATTTAATCTCCTGATCCAAACGTAGCTAACAGTTGGGACTTGTGGGGTAAAGCTATAGCATTATAAGTTTGTAATGACGGTTGCTTTTTGTTATTTAAATAATATTTTGGTCAGGATTTCTTTGAATATAAAATCTCAACGTGCCCACATTATACCTTTTATAAGGTCTTCCTGGAAGATGAATAAAATGAACCATTTTCTTTTTCTTGTGTAGGATAATGAACACGTTTTACCATCAACTGCCCCTCATTTAGGATCAGCGAATCAGGTGTTCCTAACAGAAACCAGCCAACAGCTTACGAATGAAGTGCCATTTCATCAAATGTCCGTCACTTCCCCACCATGTAAGTATACCTAGGGATGCGCTGGATGTGCCACAGCCTTATGTGTAAGTCTACAATCTTGGACAAAATTTGTTGGGACGCTTCGTGAAAATTTGTACTACTTTTTATGAACATAATTTCTATTCTTTATTATTCAACATCCATACATCATAGATAATGTTACTTTTTATATTACTTCTTGCATCTATATTCCATTTGTATCTATGATATCTCTTAAATGGGATTGGGGATTTTGTTTTACACAAATGATCATATGTGTGAAGACCATTGTCTACTCTCAATGGTGAGGTGTAGTGTGCATATTATGTAGGTTATTTGCATAACAATAGACTTGCTTACAAAATATTTAACCTGAGATAATAACTTGGTATTTGGTTCAGTGGTAGAGGGCATTGGTACTGTTTCAGTTGAACATGATTTAGGGATTATGTGTGCATAATAATTAGCCTATTTGCATAGCAGTGAAAATATTTGTATATTTGAATAGTTGAGCATACTGTCCTTTCGACAGTTCTTGTTAATAAGTACTTTTTTAAATCTTAAGATAATTGCATAATATCCTTGACTTCCCCAGTGTCCCCTACCCGACCTTAATATCTTAACCCATACACTCTTTCTCCTATCCCATTCAATGTTTTTTAATTCTTCAAATTAGGTTCAATCACAAAAAAAAACACACTTTAAAAATGGGAAGAAGTAGGGAGGGGGTTAAAAATTAAGGAAGGAAATAATCAAGAAACACAACACTAAATATTAGCTCTCTGCCACACTGAACTGTTTCAACAGTTTTATCCAAGATTGCAGTACTTAGTTTGTTTGTGTATACAATATTTATAATAAAGTAGTGCTGAAGATCTTTTTATGATTCTAAAACAACTTTTATTTGTTTTGAAAATAACAAATGCTGAGGTAAAAAACAGACACAAGTAAGGGCCAATCAATAGTTCACAGTATCTTATGAGAATGGAAAGTTTTTGCTGCTATTATTAAATTGCTATTATCAAATTATGTTTATATAGCACTTATTCTAAAAGAAAGCTCTAAGTGCTTTACAAAAGCATGACAAAATGAATAGTTAATTACTTATCAATACATACAAAAAACAAAATGAAAATGATTCAACACCTAAAATCCCCTAAAGCTAAAATATCAGCAGTATATGAATAAAAGAAATAATTAAGTTTTAAACGTTCAGTTCAGATACATGAATAAGATAAAACAGGTAATAAAAAAGTGGTAAAAACTACTAATCTAAAACTACCAATAAAAACCACCAATATTGATGACTACTGTCAAAATGCTGATCAGGTTTATGACCTAAATCAAAAAGTATTAATTACTGAATTAGTTAAGCACTTTTGAAGTTTTTAGACACAAGATTAAAAATTTATAGAAGAATTATTGGCATATTTTGCATTATCTTTTTCTGGATCTCCAACCACGACGGCATTCCTGGCAACGACAGAGCCGCCAACAACGCTGTATCGACTCAAGATCTCTTGATCAAGCATATCCTCTTAACCTGTCCCATATACATAAACTCCAGATCACACCTCTCCCCCTCTATCTCAATTTCCGAACTTTCAAAAACAATCCGACCTCCAACTTCATCACCTTTCTCAGCAGCAGCAATTTATCCCACCAGATCTAAACCTCCCTTTCCTTCCCTTCTCTGCCTTACCTTCCTCACCTTCCTTTTCTTACCTTAACTTCTTTCCCTTATTCACCTTCTCGCCCTCCTTCTCGCCCTCCTTCCCTTTATATCTACCTACTGTGGTGTAGCGGTTATCATACCTGTCTACAGACCACCAGGCCCCGGGTTCAAGCCTGGGGTGGGTAGACACGCCAGTGCACCACAACTGGTTATCAAAGGCCGTGGACATTGACTTGGTTGTCGATGTTATGTCTGTCCGTACGTCGTACCTGTGTTCTCGTCCGGGTCGTATAAAGCGTTTCGTGATAGCATTTGTACTATCATAACCGAATACGCAGGCGACGACCCCGTCATTGTAATTGTGTGTTCAACTCTCTCTTCCCTTTATCCCACTTCTCTTTCCTCTCTCCCTCCTTCCCTTTATCCCACCTCTCTTTCCTATCTCCCTCCTTCCCTTTATCCCACCTCTCTTTCCTCTCTCCCTCCTTCCCTTTATCCCACCTCTCTTTCCTATCTCCCTCCTTCCCTTTATCCCACCTCTCTTTCCTCTCTCCCTCCTTCCCTTTATCCCACCTCTCTTTCCTCTCTCCCTCCTTCCCTTTATCCCACCTCTCTTTCCTATCTCCCTCCTTCCCTCTATCCCACCTCTGTTTCCTCTCTGTCCTAACTCAAGCACCTTAGTTTTTAACACCCTCTTGGCACATTTGGCTCTGATTGTAGCAGTGCTGTTAAACATCAACAAGCCAAACCAAATTTTGCAAAAGAGTTATAGAGTAGAATTTGAGGTTGCATTCTGTAAAGTTTACGTCTGTGCTACTTGGAATTTATTATAATTCTATCAAATTAAGCAGGACAATGGAAAAGGTTACACTAACTGTAACTGTTTAGTCTCAATGGTTAAACTCTTCATTTAAAAAGACAGATCGTTAGAAAATTACTTTAACATTGGATGTATCAAAGTGAAATTATGCAAAAAATCATGTGATTAGGATGGGTGCACTTGTGTAAATTGCATCTGAAATACCTTTCCGCCAAATTAATTGACATTAACTGTTAAAATTCCCACAATCCTAAGTGGCTGAATTATTTTATGAATAATAATGATAATAATAATAATATTGAAACAGCTTCTATTTTCAAAATGGATTTCTATTGTCAAAATGGACTGGAATAAAATCTTCACATTACCATTTTACTCCTTTTTGGTACTTTGGTACCAAAATAGCTAACAAAATTTTTGTTTGTTAATCTGTTACATAGTTTATTAGTGCCAAAAAGCCTTTAATGGCAATGTGAAGGCTTTATTCTAGTCCATTCTAACAATAGAAATCCATTTTTGAAAATACCAGAAACTGTTTACTACTACCACTACTACTACTACTACTACTACTACTACTACTACTACTACTACTACTACTACTACTACACCACCACTACTACTACTACTACCACCACCACCACCACCACCACCACCACCACCACCACCACCACCACCACCACCACCACCACCACCACCACCCCACCACCCACCACCACCACCACCACCACCACCGCCACCACCACCACCGCCACCACCGCCACCACCACCACCACCACCGCCACCACCACCACCACCGCCACCACCACCACCGCCACCACCGCCACCACCACCACCACCACCGCCACCACCACCACCACCACCACCACCACCACCACCACCACCACCACCACCACCACCACCACCCCACCACTCCCACCACCACCACCACCACTACTACTACTACTACTACTACTACTACTGCTACCACTACCACTACCACCTGCTACTACTACTACTACTCTACTACCACTACTACTACTACTACCACTACCACTACTACTACTACTAATTTATACTACTACTTTAATTTTGTAAAAACATTAGAAAGCGCTTTTTACGATATTAGATATTGAACCGCAAAAGAAAAATACAGAAATGACAACATAAATGAAAATACAATGGATCAAGCATAATTAGACAAATGTCTTTTTAAACAAGAAAAGTTATAAGTTTAGTTTTGAATGACATCAGGGATACATTATCTATACATTTGAGATCAATTGGGAATGAATTCCACAAGCAAGGACCTTTAAAGGCAAAGACCTTTGGCCAAGAGTTTTATGCGTAATATTAATGTAATTAACATAGGTGGAACTTGCAAGGTTAAAGGTTAGTTGTCCTATTAACATGGAGATGAATATGCAATGCATTTCAAATGTTATCAATGATTGGTTGAAATATTTACACAATTATTGATAGGCCAATCAACAAGCACATCAGAAATGACATCTTTAGTATGTATCAGATTTTCCGGTGACATGTTAAGCCATTTTCTTCGAACGAAATTCTGTCCTGAACTTTTATTTTTTATTCTTTTGCAGTAGATGACAACCTCGAGAATGACGTTCCCATTCAACTAGAAAAGAATGAAATAGATCGAGCCGATGAATACTGGCTCTCTCCGCATCACCAGTAAGTATTCAAAAATGAAAAGAACCAAAAATCCCAGATTTGATACCTGTGACTAATCCTGTAACCCTTCGAGACTCATGCTATTCAAAACGTGTCTGCAATTTTTCTGAACTTTTGTTTTTTCAAAATTAATTTTCAAAACTTTCCTTTTGTTTTCTATCACTACAAGTTTGGTTTATATGAATGCTAAGACAATAAACTTTTCAATTAAATAAAAAGTCAAAATAAGAAATTATCGACATAAATTTGCAAGTTTTAGGCAAAATTAGGCCAAAATTGCTCAAGTTTTTTGATCTTGTAATATTTCCTGTGAATAATAAAAGTATTTTTTACAGATTTAGATTGTTTGTGCAACTTTCTTTCCATTTCTACCAGTCTAATTTTTATCAAAGCAAAACATGCAAAAACAATGAAAATAAACCAATTAATAATCACTGCTGTAATTACTCGCGGAAAAACAAAGCCACACATCCGGCTCGGTGTTATAACACTTTCGGCCATTCACATGAACATTCCAAATACTAACTGCTGCACTAGCCTAGCTATGGCTTAGTGTTTGGATTTCTTTCAGTACTTAATTTGCGCTATGAACAAAGGGGGGTAGTGAAATGTCCTTTCTAACGGTATATTTTGCGTAGGGGAGTTTTATTGGGATGAGAAACTACAATTTGTGCCGAATTTTGATCTCAAAAAGGATAAAAATCATGATATTATTCACAACTTTTGCCAAAAAAAAATATTGATGATAGGGGCAGTCAAAATTTGACCGGAAATGGATGCATCGGTGTTTTTGTAAGTTCCTCACAGGTTTTCAGGCAAGAGCAAGGTCAGGAAGTATGGCAAGTAAGCTTCTTTTATTTTTTAAATTTGTGCATTTTTACAATTTTCTCTATTTCAACCCTTTTTTTTTTTTTTAAATCTTCAAGATAACTCCCCATCCAAAAAGTTACATTTTCTGAAAGGATTATTCGAGCTCTTTCAAATGATACCTGGATTGTGCTGTGGGCCTACTTGACGAAACAAAATAATGTTTTGAAAAGTGCATGTCTCAATGGGTCGGGCCGCAATTGCGTGGGATTTGAAGCCTTAAAGGACAAATAGAGTCAACATTAGCGAGATTGTTTAAAACTCTATGAAGTCATGCACATTGCAATATATCTCACAAGAAGGTATTGTAAATTGAGGCTGCACTTTTTTAAATTCTCAGGCATCATTATCTAAATTGTAAAGTTGAATATCTCATTTACGGATTAACACTTTTGAATGCTTTCTTTATGACTATGTTTCTTTTAATGTACTCACTTCTATAGTATATATACCTTTTCGAGCCGAATGTGATTTCTTCAGTACTTCGACCAATCATATGCTGGGAAACTTTTCCTTTGTTTCCCAACCAATTAGGTGCAGGTTTGAGGCAAAAATTGTAAGCAGCAATACGCGTGCCTATTTCCTTCATGTATGAAGTACGTACAATACGTGCGCTTGAAAACATTTTTTCATATGCTTGGTCCCGTACCGTGCATAAATTTTGCAGACGGCCAAGATTCCTCCAGTATTTTATTGGTCAATATGATTTCTCCAGTATCCGATTGGTCCATTAGGGCACGTGAATCTCGGCCATGTGACATTATTGAAATTACTTATCCGGAAATTGCCGTTTCAGATTTGAAAAGGTCTATAGCGAGTGGTGAAATGAGTTTCAGGAGAAAATTAAAAAAGCGGCGAATTTACTTGCATATACATGTAGCTCATCTGCACCTGTTTAAAGCACTTTCAGATCATAAATCATTATTTTTGAAAACATTTTCAGCCTAACTGGTAATTTGAAGACTTGAAAACTCAAGTTGTGTGTTACAATATTTTTTTATTGTAGGTCCGAATCTCATGATGGTTTCGTGGTGGTAATTGTGGGGCTAGAACCAGTTTTACGTCAAATACGGTATTTTGAATATTTTCTTCCACCTTCTATATTTTCAGGTTTGATTTTAATGTACATCGTGATGTCATCACCAGTGCAAATCCACTGTCATACCACAATCTAGGCCTTGCTGTGACATCATCATTTATCGAACCAGGTAAGTGCATGTGATAACAAGATGAAGAAATGTATAGGCAAGGTTGATTGATTCAGCATGAAAGGTGTATGGAGTTCTAGTCATTAAGTCTAAACCTCACAATACATTCTGTGTCTTAAGCCCCAAACAAAATCTCAAATCTGTCAGGGTCTATATTGCTCACAACAGAAACCACAATCCAGCACAAGCAATTACACCAGGGATTTCCACACACTTCACCTCACTTTGCATGGTTGTTATCTGACATTGATAGTAAACTAATTTCACTGCAGCTGCACTGACTTTCACATTCAACACCAGGACAAAAGTATTCCCCTGTGGTTAATGTGTCTGGCTTGAAAATAATAATTTACAAATAGGATGGTATTTAACAGTGAAGGTTTGGTTTGTTTATTGATAAGTGATTTTAAGTGATGTTTTTGTTCAACCTTGTAGGCTTTGAGGATTTTGGACTGAAAATCTATCGCAACAGGTTTTCCTCATGGTGGTGAATAACCTGGCAGACACACATGAAGCAATATTCTTCCTTAGAAGAAATGGCTCATCAATCATTCACAGTTAATGCACACATCAACTCGGGCAGCTATATTCATCACCAGTTTGCAAACAAATTTCTCCCACTAAGACACTTAACACGGATAGGTGATTTCAATCACAAAAGTGCCTTGATTATTCAGCACTGGCTTCTGTAATCTTATACACACAAAATAACTTTGGGCTACTTGACCAGTTGCATGGGAATGGCAGATAAACAAGCATTGTTTGGAGTAGAAACACAATACACTGAACAGGAAGTCAGGTTGGTAATTGCCATACCTGAGCTTTCAGGATTAACTCGGGTCTCGGGTGCGGGTTGGTATAAAGAGAAACTTTTTGGCATGCAGTTTTAGAGTTTGGGTAGGTTCTTTGAATTTTGGAAATTTGTTTCGGAGTTTATGACTGGTAGAAGTTTGAGAGATTTTTGATATTCACTTGGTTGGTGCCACGTTACTTCCTGGAGAAGACTTATTTACTGGAATGAAAACAAAGCTTTGCGTGTTACAACCAACAGTAAGTTCGTATGTTTCTGCATGTGGTTTTGTACAAAATATTTTACGATTGCAAATTGTTAGCTTCACTAATTAGATGCTTCGTTAGTTGGTTGTGCAATTAAAAATAACATTTAATTGAAGTTTATATCGATTTTTACGAATGATTGGACATGGTACATTTTACTGCTACACCTACTGGGTAGGCATGTTTAACACACCATTGTTGAAATTCGGGTCAGACACGGAAATTTCTAATTGACCAAAAACAGTGATATATTTTTACCGAAATCTCAACAGTGATGCCACATATGCAGAACCGATCATCATACGTTGCCTGAAGGGCAAATTTGTGTCCTAAGTGGTTGAAATTCAGGCCTACCATGTTGCATATTGCATATGATATGTAAACAAACACAGCCGATCGCTTTGTTTTCACTGCAGTGGCATGAGGTTACTATGCGGTCTGATGACCTCAGGTCACGAATGCAACCAAGTGAATATGCTAAATTTGTGATGTATGACAGGGTTGACAGTTCCAGATGTAACCCTGTTAAATTCTTTTAATAATCTGATTTCATTGAAACTGATGGAAAAGTCTATTTCTGCTCAAATTTGATTGGACGGTAAAAAATGTTTGAGAGAATTAGCTGACCCACCCTTTCAATGAATTTTAAAAGACTTTTAAGAAAGAAAGTTTTTACTTAAGAAAATACCATGGTTGCCCAGCATTACATCACAAATTACCACAACAGAGATGCATATTGATGTCTGAAAATTGTAGAAGGCTCATAAATGGTTGATTTTTATTAAATTTTGATAAAGTATTTGGCTACTTTCAGTTTTTGCTAGGTTTGAAAACAATTTAGTTCATGTTGTCTCTACAGGTCACCGACTTTAATGGAGAGAAATTTAAATAATTATGGAGTGATCTCGAGCTGTCTGCCATTTCATGAGAAAAAATGAGATAAAATCATATAATCAGAGATAAACACAAACATGGTGAATGTCTACAGCTGTAAATTCATATGGCATATAGTTGATATATGTATTGTAGGCTTTTGGTAGATAAGCTGTTAACTTTGGGTATAATTCAATGTCATATGTTTGTCCTTATTACAGCTCCAGAAACTGCATCAGAGTTACCATGGCTACCAGTTCAAAATAACAGTGACCTCATGGATATACATGTAAGAATAATTATATCTCAATACTTATGTCATAATGTATCAATATGTTTATCTTTTTACAAGAACAAGTAAATGTAAGAATTTTAAAGGCTAAATATTTTCTCCAAACATAATTTTGACCACATTAAGAATTTTTTGCCCTTAGATTTCCCTCCAATCTGATGCTCGATTTTCTCAAATTTAGGGGTAATCCACACCATTCAACCTTGAGAGACTCTTCACAAGTCATTGACTAGCAACCAGCTATTTTTAAACCATACACAACACAGGGGTAATCTATACCTTCAAACTGACAACATCTTCATAGTCTATTTACAGATCACTTGTTAGCAACCAGCTACTGTTACACTGTACACAATAGGTTATTCATCTGGAGCTCAAGCCACATAACTGCTGTGCAGTGAAGCAAATCAGATTAGTCCTTGGCTGAGCCTAAATATAAATTAACATTATATGCTTGGGAGGACTTTGCAAAACCCATAAATGATTGAGGACCATTCTTGGTAAGGATGGTTATTTCCTCATGGCTTATTTGCCACCAATCAAGTGTTTCATTGACAATCATCAAGACCAGATCAACTCAACTGTGTCACAGGTATGTCCGGTCAAACTTCTAGTAAAGACAAGCTGGATGAAATAATTGATTAAATTGCATTTTTGTCTACTTTGTTTCATTTTTTTAAAAAAAAAAAAATAATTGCATTCATTTATTTGAAGATATATTCTTCAACATAGATAATCAATTTTTATTTGAAAAATATTTATATCCTAAACTTGATGTGATTTGATATATGAATTTATTCGCTCCAACAGTCTTTTGCTCTTCTAAAATACTATGAAGATAATAACGTGAGTCAGTAAAGCAGAAAGTGTTTGGCGTGGTTAAGACTAACTGTCTAAACTAAATGCTTAATTTAACTCAAATGAGGTATTATGGGTTGTTTCCTACAAGTTGAGCCTTTTCATTTTTAAACATGTATGTTTTCTTTAATAAACAAAATGCAGTTAACCGTAACATTATAAAAGAAAATAGATAGGTTTTAGCAAAGGGACACTAACTACATATTTTTGAAAACTGTGATTAATCTACTTTTTGTATTGTTATTAATTTTTGTAGTATTTTCTTAATTTTTCAGTTTTGTCATTTTTTCTCAATACAGTGATATCGAGAGAACTTATTGTTGAACAACAGGTCTTAGCGCTTTGAGTGTGTTTGTAGAAAAGAGCTACATATTAAGTTATTATTATTGTTATTATTTTTATTATTACTATTATTATTATTATTACTATTTTTATTATTATTATTATTATTATTTAAAGGTCAGTTACTGTCTTTAATGTGAAAATAGATTTTAATTTGTGTGTTTTGATTGGTGGTAATACAATGGTTCAATCTTCACTAATACAAATAAGCCAATCAATAATCACTTTGGAATAAAATGTGTGCCAACACATTTTGTTCGTGATAAATGGCATTTAAATATTCTCATGTAAAATTCCCATGGAATATTCCCATATTTTTTTTGTAACCTTTCATAAGAAAGATAATTTTTTTAGAAACAATTTAGTACAAAAATCATGTTGATTTGTTATTCCTACCAGAAGGTATTCAATTTTAAGGTTCACAAAAAATGCCAATAAATGAATAGGAAAAGGCTCAGTATGATATCACAGCAACACATTCTTCCACAAAGTTGATGTATTTCATTAAAATCTATCATCCTTTTTGTTAGTAAAACTTGCTAGAAAAATAAATTGATAAAAGTATCTTGCTTGTACTTTTACAAAAATGCCACTAAACGAATAGGAAAAGGCTCAGTATGACATCACAGCAACACATTCAGATTAAGTATGACATCACAGCAACACATTCAGGCTCAGTATGACATCACAGCAACACATTCAGGTTTAGTATGACATCACAGCAACACATTTAGGCTCAGTATGACATCACAGCAACACATTCAGGTTTAGTATGACATGACAGCAACACATTTAGGCTCAGTATGACATCACAGCAACACATTCAGGTTTAGTATGACATCACAGCAACACATTCAAGTTTAGTATGACATCACAGCAACACATTCAGGCTCAGTATGACATCACAGCAACACATTCAGGTTTAGTATGACATCACAGCAACACATTCAAGTTTAGTATTACATCACAGCAACACATTCAGGTTTAGTATGACATCACAGCAACACATTCAAGTTTAGTATTACATCACAGCAACACATTCAGGTTTAGTATTACATCACAGCAACACATTCAGGTTTAGTATGACATCACAGCAACACATTCAGGCTCAGTATGACATCACAGCAACACATTCAGGTTTAGTATGACATCACAGCAACACATTCAAGTTTAGTATTACATCACAGCAACACATTCAGGTTTAGTATGACATCACAGCACCACATTCAAGTTTAGTATTACATCACAGCAACACATTCAGGTTTAGTATTACATCACAGCAACACATTCAGGTTTAGTATGACATCACAGCAACACATTCAGGCTCAGTATGACATCACAGCAACACATTCAGGTTTAGTATGACATCACAGCAACACATTCAAGTTTAGTATTACATCACAGCAACACATTCAGGTTTAGTATGACATCACAGCAACACATTCAGGCTCAGTATGACATCACAGCAACACATTCAGGTTTAGTATGACATCACAGCAACACATTCAAGTTTAGTATTACATCACAGCAACACATTCAGGTTTAGTATGACATCACAGCAACACATTCAGGTTTAGTATGACATCACAGCAACACATTCAAGTTTAGTATGACATCACAGCAACACATTCAGGCTCAGTATGACATCACAGCAACACATTCAGGTTTAGTATGACATCACAGCAACACATTCAAGTTTAGTATTACATCACAGCAACACATTCAGGTTTAGTATGACATCACAGCAACACATTCAAGTTTAGTATTACATCACAGCAACACATTCAGGTTTAGTATTACATCACAGCAACACATTCAGGTTTAGTATGACATCACAGCAACACATTCAGGCTCAGTATGACATCACAGCAACACATTCAGGTTTAGTATGACATCACAGCAACACATTCAAGTTTAGTATTACATCACAGCAACACATTCAGGTTTAGTATGACATCACAGCAACACATTCAGGTTTAGTATGACATCACAGCAACACATTCAGGTTTAGTATGACATCACAGCAACACATTCAGGTTTAGTATGACATCACAGCACCACATTCTCCCACAAAGTTTATGTCTTACATCCTATTTTATGAGTAAAGCCTGCTAGAAAAATAAATCAATGAAAGTTAGGTATTTATATACATTGCCAAATATACCCTACTTCAATAACTTTTAATTTAAGCTCTCAGGCACAATTTGACTCGTTGTTGTGGTGCTGTTAAGCTTTTGGAAAATATTGTTTCTTTTCATACAGAAACTACCAATTAATGTTCAAAGAAATACATAAACGTTTGCAATGGAATTGTCTCTATGACATCATCGAACATAAATTCATACTGTATAAAAACTTTAAAATGCAATTGGGAAATCTTTAAAAATCCATATCTCCTAAACAGAACATGATATCAAATTGATTTTTGTAACAAATTTACTCTAAAAATATGCTTTTGGAATAAAAATAATAAAAAAACCTTGGGACTGTTCCTTTAAGCCATTGAATTCTCTTGGGTTATTAGTGAAATTTCAAATATACTAAAATATGTTATTTTGATGTACGATAGAAAACTATGATAGTAAAGCACTAAAGCAGTAAAGTTATCAGAATTAGTTTTCTTCTATTTACTACTGTAGTGCATTGCAGTGCATTCCGCTTTATTATTTTAATTACCCAGATGTACATAAATTTAACAATTTACTGAGACTTGGAAAAGTTATGTAAATATGATGGCTATCTGTTGCAATAGATTTTCAATCCAAAATCCTCAAAGCCTACAAGGTTGAACAAAAACATCACTTAAAATCACTCATCAATAAACAAACAAAACCTTCACTGTTAAATACCAACCTATTTGTAAATTATTACTTTCAAGCCAGACACATTGACCACAGGGAAATACTTTTGTCCTTGTGTTGAATGTAAAAGTCAGTGCAGCTGCAGTGAAATTTGTTTATATATCAATGTCAGATTATAACCATGGAAAGTGAGGTGAAGTGTGTGGATTGTAGAAAGAAGAAATACCTGGTGTAATTGCTTGTGCAAGATTGTGGTTTCTGTTGTAAGCAATACATAAATATAGACCCCGATAGATTTGAGATTTTGTCGGGGCTTAAGACAGAAAATGTATTGTGAGGTTTAGGATAGTTTTGAATGTCTTTCAGATTTTATTATCCAAGCCTGTAACTTGCATAAAGATCATGATCGTGTGTATATTTATGTATAATTGTAAACTCTCAATCCTTTATTTTGTTAAGTTATATTTTTGTTGTAGTTTGTAATGAGGGCAAGAGGCCTAGTTTCACTAAATAAATGATTGAATTGAATTGTAAACAACATGGTACAGTTTTTATAGGATAATACACTTCTGCTTTTGCTAAACAAAACCACTTAACAAATTGTAGTTTGAGCAGCCCAAACATTTAACTACATGGAAGCCAATATTTTGTGATATTTCCCGATTTTTGCTATCCTAATGTTAAACCTTATGCAATTCAATATATTTCAAATTTCAAATACATCTGGGAAAAATATCTTTGCTAAGAGGAAACTTAAACCTCAGGAAAATACCTTCATTTCTGTCATGGCTAAATAATTGCCACTCCCATTTGATATGTTTACCACACCGTTTTTTAAATATTAGAAGTAATAGGTATAGAGCTAGGCTTTTAGGCACGAAACAGCCATTTTGAAAATTCAAATGTTTTTCAACACAATGATTTTTAATACTTGGAGTACATAAATTAGAAACTATGACCTTTTATCGCAACATCTGAACAATCCTGCTGAATGACTTCAATATTTCTGTGTGCTATACTACATGTTCCTGTTAATAGGCATGCTCACTGACTGTTGAGGGCAACACTTTTTATATGATTCTTGCCCAGAAAATGACAAGAAATGAAAAGTGATTAATGGTTTAATTTGTTTTTTACACTGGTATAACAGTTATGTATTGTTAAGCCAGCAAGAAAATATAACATACTCATCCAAGTATACAACATACTTGGGTGAATAGCTGTTTTCTCAGCGTAACTTTTTCTACGTGTGATTTATTGTGTGAAAACAGAGAGCAAAAGTGACAGGCAGGCTTTAAAATTTGATCCCCTGATTTAATAGCAGTTCCACTTGGTACTTTGGGGTTCTTCTCAATAGGCCAATCAGATCGTAATGTTTCAGTGATGTATGAATAAAGAATGATGTGTAACAAGTCTAACTGTGCCTCTACTCAATATTGCAAGGCTATTTTATTATTTTCGTTTAGTTTAAAACATAGAAATAAATTTCAATACAATTTCTTTCCATTTTTTATATTTTTTAAATGTTGTGTAATTCTAGAACTGGAAACTGAAGAAAATGCAGAGAACCTCCGCACAGGAATTAGAGTTTGTTAGTAAACATGCATGCCATTGAATGCTGTTGTAGTTAGCCTGTGGTCTGTCTCAATATGAGCAAATCAATTGTTGGCAACATTTGATAAAATTATTGTCATTTATCACCCTATCATGATATGTCTTATTGCCACAGTATCTCGCTATATTGTAATATTTTGCATGTATCACCAATTTTGCAAGATATTGGTTATATTGTGATCTTACTACCAGTATGAAAATATCACCAGTTTGCATGATATGACCCATATTGTAAATATAATTCACCTTATCATAATTGAAAATAGTTTGCTAATATTTCATGTATTATCATTCAGTTTCAACTTTTATGAAATTTTAGATGCGAGGGGCAAAATTTAGTGGTATATTGAATCGCTAAAATGTAAATCACGTTGTTCCTCACAGGTATTTAATCCTCATCAGCCCAGCGACTATATATGAACAAACAAATGCACATACATGCAGCAGAATCATGGCTTTCTATTTTTGCAACTAGTATAAAAAAGCTAAAGCTAAATCCAAAATTAGGCTCATTGAGCCAGCGCTTATCCCCAATTTCCATGGTGCAATTGGATGAGAGTACTTACTCCCCCCAGACGGGACGCCAGTCCATCGTAGATTAACTCCCCAGCAGTGCTGGTACTCATTTTACAGCTGAGTGGACTGAAGCAAGTAGATAGAGTAAAGTGCCTTGCTCAAGGACACAATGCAGCTCTCATGACGGGAATCAAACTCGGTACCTCTTGAATACAAGCATGACTCCTTAACCACTGAGCCACTGCACCTCTTATAGTGTGATTATTAGTCATGATTGTAGATCAATATTGAATTCAAATTTTACCTACATACAATCGCAACAATATGTTGTGTTTCATGTAATGGTCAACATAATAGGTGTAGCCAAGAAGGTAGGGGTTATTCTGAAAGGATTCCCCTCCCCCTTTCCCCCAGAAAGAAAACAAAAAGTAAGTAAAATGAGGTAAATAGACCTAGAAAATAAATGATCCAGATTTTGCGGCAATGACTTGAGCCTCTGAACATTGCAATAGAGTGCTGTGTAGACAAAATTTCAAAAATATACGGCATCAGTAATTCTGAAAGAAGGATATCATAATATGATGATATTTGACAAAAGTTGACAGCATTAGATGTCTTTGATGTGTTAGAAGAACTACTAGTTAGTGTTATGAGATTTTTATCATTTGCTCGGTATGCAGTTATTTTGGTAGCATTACGATAGCTATAGTTTTGCATGCTTAGTGTTATTTTACATGTATTTTTGAACTTAAGTAGAAATAATAAGGCGTGTAGATTTCAGTCACCATTGGTAGATATGGATTTTGCAGTTCATACTCTGCATAGATAATACTCTTGAAATTGAGATGAGTTTTCAAATTTCTATGACAAATGAATTTGGAAAGAGCACTATTTAAACAGTATGTTATTGAAAATTCATTCTTCATTTGGATTGATTTGTTATTTGTGTATGTATATTTATATATGTTGTATGTATATATATATATATATATATATATATGTTATATGTGTAGTATATATATATATATATATGTATATATATATATATTATATATATATATATATATAATGTATGTTTATAAATATATATATATACATATATATATATATATATATATATATATATATATAAATATATATATATGTATATATCTGGACAATGCAATCTTTATACCGAGGAGAAACTAGCCATTGTCAACGCAACCAAAGAAAACCTCCTCAACAAAAGATCAGAAATAGTATTCTTTTGCCGCCATTGTAAAATGAAACCACCCAACCCTGCTAAGAAGAAGCGCTGACCTGTTCTGAATAATTACCTAGCTTCAGTTGCCTGATGATCTGCTAAGTTGAAACCACTGGTTGCAGTTTAGATCCTGCTTTTGATAAATATATATATATATCTATATATATATATATACATATAGATCCATATATTATATGTATGTATGTGTGGGGGTCGTGATTTCTTCTAACATTTCTTGGTGCTTGGCTTCCTGTTAAATTTAAGAAGATTGCTGATATACATTCTTGTTTCTGAATATTAAATAGCTTTGAGGTTTGCTAATATACTATTCTTGCAGTTTGGTTATCTTTTGTATGCATTTGAAGTCTTTTGTTCTATTCTTTTCTTGCATGAATTTCTAGTTGGAAGGAGTAAGTTTCTACTGATTTCTTTTCACAAATATTAACATCACCTGTGCATATATAATTTTGTATATTTTTGTTATAGTCACAAAGAAAATGCACCCATTTGTTTAGAAATATGCATCACCATATTATATTCTTCACAAACGTTCATATTTGCACGTTTTCATATATGCATTTCCAGCAAATTTTTCTTCTGAGAGTACAGGATGGGAGGAATCTCCTCTACACTCATGCAGAGAAAATCTTGGAAATGCATGAAGCACCATTTCTGGCACCAAAAGCAATTTAAAACGGTCCATAAAGGGTAAAAATGCAAAGAAAACTCCCAGTAAGGCTTATTTGCAGGTAGATGCCATTTTTTTTTTTGTACCAAATTTGATGAAAATCAGAACAACTTTGCAAAAACAGGAAATTCTTATTCAGTTGAAACAATCTTGCTCCCTAGAAATTACCACAAAATATATATGAGTGCAAACATTATTGGCTGAACTTGAAATTTAGAAGCATGGTTCAAAATTCCATTTGTTCTGCTATAGCAAGAACATTGCCTTTTAAGCAGGAACAAGTGAATTTTAGGCATTACTTTTCCAGTGGAATAGTTTTTTCCAAAACTGTGGCATGGGTAACCTCATTTCTGCTCAAAAAATAGTGTCAAAGAAAAGCATTGCCCATCGGAATATTTTTTCCAGTAAAAGCGTTTCCCGCCATGCATGCCTGCAATTTTTAGCGTAAATAATGATGAATCCGCAGTGTATGGGCCATAACAAGGCTGCATGTGCATGTATGATTGTACACAACTGGTTGGGGGTAATACATATTTGCATTGTGTATATTTACTCAAATGTACTATACACGTAGCTTCCACCAAACACATGTTAACCAATAGTAAGTCCATTTTAAGGAAGGAATTTGCCCTCTTATCATTGAAATAAGTTGGAACATTTATTTCTAATGAACAACAATATTTTATGGCTTATGCAAATGTTAGCTTTATGCAAATTTTGGCTTTTATGTAAATAAATA
Organism: Chiridota heheva; assembly: GCA_020152595.1. Lineage (NCBI taxonomy): Eukaryota > Metazoa > Echinodermata > Holothuroidea > Apodida > Chiridotidae > Chiridota > Chiridota heheva. The sequence goes on from JAIGNY010000935.1 coordinate 35,895, forward strand.
GCTTTATGCAAATGTTGGTTTTACACAAGTAACATGCTTTATACAAATGAATAACTTCATGCAAATGTATACCTTTATGCAAATGTTGGCTTAATACAAATATTAGGCTTTAAGCAAAGTTTGATTAAAATTATGCAAATAACTGGCTTTGAGCTTTGGTTTTAAGTAAAAATTGGTTTTATGCCAATCAATAGATGCATGCAAAAAGATTTGCTTCATGCAAATAATTGTTTCAGTGATGCACACATTAATTTTTCCTCTCTTATTCAAATGGCATCCAACATGCATAAGATGGTAAATGTTTTAAAGTGTGTAGAGCAAATGCTTGTTTCAAAATCGAATTCATCTGCAAAATTTAAGAACAAAACTTAATAATCGAAAGTTATAAAATGTGAGGTTTTTCTGCATACAGATATTTGTCATTATTTGGTTCACATACAAATAAATGTCTATATTTGCTAATGCTAAAGATTTTGCTCATCCTCATTCATCAATTTTCCTGACAACTAATGTGGATGGTTTGCAGCTGCACAGAATGTAAAATTAGCTGAACTTTTGGGTGACTTTCAGTTTGACAAGATGTTTCGCAGATGGCGAATGCATTAGAATTTGGTCAAGCCAACAGTGTTGGTTGTGCTACCCCATGAAACCCCTTAGGTAAACCCCTCAGGTGGACCACACAACTAGCCACCCTTTCCTTTCCAGCAGCTCTTCAAAAAATTATGAAAGAAAAATATTAAAACAAAGGGTCAGTTACATCAGAAAATTCATCATCAAAAAGTTCCATTTTTAACCACTTTTGATTACCTGCTTCTTTGATTGTGTTTAATAGATTTTAAAGCAATTCAGCTAGACCTTTAAGCCTTACTCTACCAGCACTTGCTTGAAAATGCACTCGGGAGGCAGAATCAAAGATAGGGCACCCAAAACGGCGATCATATCGCCGCGTGGTAGAATAAAGGGCTGATTATTGAAGGGTCCTCTGTCTTCCAAGCAGCAGAGTTGGGCTAGTTCCGCGTCAGTGACCCGCTGAGCCGCCCACTGGGATCATGCTGCATATATTTTTGAGTTTGCACACTTGTCGCGGGTTGATTAATCCTTACTCTACCAACACTTTTTTGAAAATGCGTTCGGGAGGCGGAGTTAAAGACGGGGCACCCAAAATGGCGATAATATTGCCGTGTGGTAGAGTAAGTGTTAAATGTTTTTACAGGCACTTGAAATAGCAGATATAAATAGTACTCATCCGCACACACTTTTCTTAGTTGCTGATGTAATTATCCTGTCTGAGTTAGATAATTGACAGCTTTTTCCACCAATTACTGCATGAATCTGCCTAGCAACAAAATCTGCGTAACTAAGTGGGGCAAACATCCTACTGGTACAGTACAACTAGCTAGCGGCACGCGCTCTTGTAGTCAATGCAATTTCCTGTACAAAACAAATTTCTGCACAGACAGACTGAGAGACGGCAAAATAGGGAACAAAAATTGCGCTTATGGGCCCGCTGCGGGCTTTGTAAATGATTGCTGTTACCCAGAACACTTAGCAAACTGAATTTTGTTTATCCCTTTTGCTAAAAACTTTAAAGATCCAGAGAAGTGCCATAAATAGACCAAGGCTTGTAGCAGGCCTCGCGAACATCTAAATGGCAATGCATTGGTAATGCACGATTGCAGATTTGAGGTTTGTTTTTCCCCACCTAGTAACCACATTGCTATAGTGGGTGTGGCTTATTTCGTAACTTAGACTCACACATTTTAAAATTGCTCATGTAAAGCAAATTCTTATACACACTTTTCACACACCATTTAACTTTTCATGCCTTGCAAACATCTAAATATCAATGCATTGGTAATGCACGGTTGCAAATTTGAGGTTTATTTCCCCCCACCTAGTAAGCACGATGCTATAGTGGGTGTGGCTTATTTTGTAAGTCAAGACTCACACATTTTAAAATTGCTCATGTGAAGCAAATTCTTACACACACTTTTCACACACCATTTAACTTTTCATGCCTCGCAAACATCTAAATATCAATGCATTGGTAATGCACGGTTGCGGATTTGAGGTTTGTTTCCCCCCACCTAGTAAGCACGATGCTATAGTGGGTGTGTCTTATTTCGTGAATCAGACTCACACATTTAGAAATTGCTCATGTGAAGCAAATTCTTATACACTTTTCACACACCATTTAAATTTTCATTCAAAGCTTTTTCTACACTTGAAATGATGTAAACATTTTTACATGCTCCTATTTTGTTTTTTGCTTTGCTATCTTCATTTGTCTGAAATGTTGTTAATGTGAACCATTTTTATTTACATTAGCGATATTTTAGTAAAATTATACATATTTATGTTAAAAATATCACTTTTGTATCCATTAAAATTTGAATTAAACAAACCCTACCTCTACTTACTCACAAATATTGTTCTATTTAAGGAATTTTCAAATTGTAATGTTTCTAGAAGTTGTTCCATACATTGACTACTTACTAATATTTAAAACAATGCAAAAAATGATTACCCAACTATTCAGAGATCTTGTATAAATTGTTGATAAACATAGAACAAACATTAGAAGTAATAAGGTTATTTCCGTACCGCTGATACCCTTTTGGAGTTGGCAGAGAAAACCTATACATGAATGAATACCTTAAAGATTAGAAAAGTGATGGATTTATACAAACAAAAGTCTAGCAAGTGACTTACTAGCATTCTTTGGAAAAAGTGCCTCACCGTCCATTGGATGAGGATGTCCTTATGGTAGGGTTCCTCAACCCCTACCTGGTTCTCTGATCACTTCTCAAAAAGAACAGGGTAAAAACTCTAAGGTCATCCACTTCCAATCCAACTTCAGAAAGTGGCGTTGCCATCATGGGCAGGATTTGCCTACCGAAAGGGGTGAAGAGGGGGGGAAGAGGGGGGGGGGGGGGAAGCAAAACCACAATGTCATGCTAAGATACAAAAAATCACCAATAAAAGATACAAATTTGAAAAAACCGGGGGGACGGGCAAGTGCCCCCTTGCCCTCCTCAAATCCTACCTATGATTGCCATCTTTACATTGTTAATATTTCTTTTAGGGGAATAATTCCATGTTTTTCATAACCTTTTATAAGAAAGAGAACAAATTTAGTACAAAAATCATGTTGATATCTTTTTTCTACCAAAAATCACCAATAAAAGATACAAATTTGAAAAAAACGGGGGGACGGGCAAGTGCCCCCTTGCCCTCCTCAAATCCTACCTATGATTGCCATCTTTACATTGTTAATATTTCTTTTAGGGGAATAATTCCATGTTTTTTCATAACCTTTTATAAGAAAGAGAACAAATTTAGTACAAAAATCATGTTGATATCTTTTTCTACCAAAAATCACCAATAAAAGATACAAATTTGAAAAAAAAGGGGACGGGCAAGTGCCCCTTGCCCTCCTCAAATCCTACCTATGATTGCCATCTTTACATTGTTAATATTTCTTTTAGGGGAATAATTCCATGTTTTTTCATAACCTTTTATAAGAAAGAGAACAAATTTAGTACAAAAATCATGTTGATATCTTTTTCTACCAAAAATCACCAATAAAAGATACAAATTTGAAAAAACCGGGGGGACGGGCAAGTGCCCCCTTGCCCTCCTCAAATCCTACCTATGATTGCCATCTTTACATTGTTAATATTTCTTTTAGGGAATAATTCCATGTTTTTCATAACCTTTTATAAGAAAGAGAACAAATTTAGTACAAAAATCATGTTGATATCTTTTTCTACCAAAATCACCAATAAAAGATACAAATTTGAAAAAAACGGGGGGACGGGCAAGTGCCCCCTTGCCCTCCTCAAATCCTACCTATGATTGCCATCTTTACATTGTTAATATTTCTTTTAGGGGAATAATTCCATGTTTTTTCATAACCTTTTATAAGAAAGAGAACAAATTTAGTACAAAAATCATGTTGATATCTTTTTTCTACCAAGAGATATTCAAACTTTAAGGTTCACAAAAAATGACAATAAACAAATAGGAAAAGACTCGTATGACATTACAGCAACACATTCTCCCACAAAGTTGACATATTTCAAGTCTATCATCTTTTGTTAGTACAACCTGCTAGAAAATAAATTGATAACCTGATTTTTGTACCAAATTGGCTCTAGAAGCATACTCTTTCAAATTAAATTTTACAAAAAACCATGGGAGTATTACAAAAACCATTGGGAATTTTCCTTTGAACAAGTGTAAATAGATCTGATGAGAAGATTATTTTCATTGTTTGATTTTGACATAATATCTGAATAACACATCAAAATATTGCAGATAAAAATTAAAGATGGCTTATGAGATTATTTTTCTGTGGTGAAAAAAGAGGGACTCACAAATTAATATATGATTGATTGATTTAACCAAAAAATCATATGACCTTTTTGAGTCTCAAGAATGGTATACAATCTTCAACCCTTTCTCGGTGTTTTTGAATAATATATCAAATTAAATTCCGAAATTTTTCATAAGATATTAAAACTGGTTATGACATCATTCCCTGGGAATATATGGCTGTGTAGGGAGCCTTGACAACCAGGCAAGGTGGCGTAGGTTGCTCCAGGAGTGATGGAATTGTGCCATTTCTAGGTGAGAAAGTTTTTTTTCTCTGGTGTTCAATATATTATCAGTTCAATGGTCAAACAAATTTGTAATAAATGAAGGAGGACTTTAAGCGATACAAAAGGAGACCTAGAAACCAATATCTTATCTTTAATATCTTCAATGTCTTATTTGCATAAGGAGATGTTAAAGTTTTAAATTTTTCTTTGTAATGTAGAAATGACTGAAATCAGAGATTTGTGGTTTAAAAATGTCAGGAAAGTAGTAAAATGGAACTCTATAAAGTAATTTGATGATTTGCCACTTGAGGAAGATTTGAAGACATTTTGCAAAATGCTCAAATACCATAAAAGGTTAGATTTATTTTTTTAAAATACATCAACAAATTTTGAGAAATGGAAGATTAGGGCACCAACCATCTTTACATTAGACTTTACATACCAAGCATATATACACAGATGGGACAGAACATTGAATTTTAAAATCTCTATATCGGAATAAGATGTTGAATTAATTTCTTCACCATTTTGTTTCTGTAATAATCTCTTTCATATGAGATTAACTTACTTGACCATTTAACCAATCATTGAATGGTTTACATTGCATTTTTGTGCTTGTATGTAGAAACTAGCATTGGAGAAGATATCCAACCGAATTCACGAGATCTGGGAGAAGATGGAAGATGCTGCCACCCGCTCCGTGGAGTATACCCCTTCCCGGGCATCGGAGAGGGTGGGTACATCCGTCAGCAGAACAGCAAGTAAGTTCATTCATATTTTTCTGTTATGACACCCAGGGCATAACAGGTCTAGTAATGGTATCTCTCTCCGCACTATCGTAGGGATAAGAGGTGGGGATGCAATGGAAAATGTCCCTCCCCATCCCCCCCCCCCCTCCCACTAGTATTTTTTGGGGAGACATAAACAAACATTTTGCAAAGTTATGCTCATGCTATTTTCTTTAACTTTCTTTTTGAGCACTTTCCATTTCCTAGCTCCTCCCTCAAACAAAATAAAATTCTTACACCTACATACACTGTAACCATTTTGACCAATTTTCACTTGAGAAGTAAACCATTAATTAGCTGTTTTTTTTTTTTTAATTGGGTTTTTAAAGGTGTGTGTTGGTTGGAGTAATATATGACATAAATCCATCTCACTGTTTTACAGTTTACAGATCTCCGTGGTGTAGTGGTTAGTGCTTTGCCCTCTCATTCGCATGTCCTGGGTTCGTATCCCGGTGGGTCTTTAACCAGTGAGTTTACAACTGGTTATCAAAGGCGGTGGCTGTCTTGATATAATGTCCAGCACTGGATGCTTTTGAGACGTTAAATCTTGCTATGCTACGTACTTCTACTTTTGGGCTTATAATAGATGGGCAACGAAAGTAAAAAAATGTTGAAATATAGTTCATGTTAAATCCATTAAATCTGCAGTGTTCATGATGACTGGCTCCTCGATGTGATATTTTGTATGTATGTTTAATTGTTGTTTTGGTTTATTCAAAATATACAAATCTGAAACAAATTAAATTTTGTGCATGGGTATGTCGCTTTTTTCAATAATCAAACAATTGTACACAATGTGTAATAGTCTCAGATCTTGAACAATGCATGGAGACAAAAATATTTAGTACAAATTTCAAAGTTTTATGCAGACTGTTTGATGCGTAAGTTTTAAAGTGTCAGAAATTCTCAAGGAATTGTTTAGTCATAGACATTTGTTTTAATCTTTTTTATTATGTTTGTTTTTATTATGTTTGTTTTTTATTAGGTTTGTTTTATTAGGTTTGTTCTTATTATGTTTGTTTTTATTATGTTTGTTTTTATCATGTTTGTTTTTATTATGTTTGTTTTTTATTACGTATGTTTTTGTTATGTTTGTTTTTATTATTGTGTTTGTTTTTATTATGTTTGTTTTTTATTGTTTTTCTATTATGTTTGTTTCTATTATGTTTGTTTTGATTTATGTTTGTTTTGATTATGTTTGTTTTGATTATGTTTGTTTTGATTATGTTTGTTTTTATTATGTTTTTATTTGTTTTTTTTATTTTTTGTGTAATTATGTTTCTTTTTATTATGTTTGTTTTTATTATATTTGTTTTTATTATGTTTGTTTTTATTATGTTTATTCTTTATTATGTTTTTTTCATGATCTTTTTTTATGCGTATGTTTTTATGTTTGTTTTCAAGGTCGAGTCGGGACTGCTGCCACATCAATGACAAGGGTAAGCAGCTTTAAAATGTTAAAACTGCCTTTCCTATTTATTTGAAGAATTACTTAACTGTTGCATATTTTTAAGATATAATTCAGTAATATTCCAGTGAGAAGGTGTGTGGGCAATTGGGGAAATTTTGAAGAAAATCAGAGGAAGTCTGAGAATCAATTTGTGTTCAATATAGAGTAAATCTGTTTTTCTTTTCAAAATTTGCAGCCACAAATTTTGAATTTTTGAATAAATCAAAATAAAATCAACTCACCATTTAGAAAAAATTGGGACTTTAATTCTTGATTTGGTCAGTCATGTAAGACTTCAGCTTTTTAGCTGATTGCAGCTATTTTCCAAGATAATTTCAGCTATTTTCTGCATAATTGACAATACTTAGCTTTTTTTGATGAGAAAATTGATCAATTTTAGCTACTTTTGTAGATCATCACTCACATGTCTGTTTGGTAAATCTTTTATGGAAGAGAACAATGAAAGGGAAAAAAACAGTGCAAAAAGTGTTCAAAATTGATATTCGTTATGAAAATATTGAACTTTATCAATTCTACTCTAATGCTATTGCTGAAACAAATGGTGATCAAAAGAAACTTTTTAGAATCATGGATACTCTGCTTGATCGAAAGCCCATCACCCCTCTACCTCCTCACAATGATTCTCATCTTGCCTCAGAATTTGGCGAGTTCTTTGTTGCAAAAATTGCCAAGATTAGACATGAGCTGGATAGAGAGGTTGTGATCACACCCTTTGAGTTCTGGAGAAATGTTCCCATATGGACTTCATTTCAGCTCTTGACAGAGGAGGATGTACAAAATCTGATACTAAAAGCAAAATCTACTCAGTGCATTCTCGACCCACTACCCACTTGGTTATTAAAGGAGAATATTAATGTTTTCCTTCCAACTCTTACTAAACTGGTTAATCTTACTTTGCAACAAGGGAAATTCCCTAAGCAATGGAAAGAAGCTGTAGTAAAGCCATTACTGGAAAAACAAGGGCTTGATGTAACATATGATAACTATCGACCAGTCTTAGTTTCTTGTCTAAAATAGTTAAGCGTGCTGTTGTTGAACAAATGATCAAGCATAGTCAGCAGCATGACTTATTACCTTCCTGTCAATCAGGGTTTCGCCCATTCCATAGTACGGAAACTGCTTTAGCTAAAATTCAGTCAGACATACTGCTGCAATTAGACAAACAAAAATGTCTCATTCTAGTACTCCTTGACCTAAGTGCGGCATTCGACACAATTGATAATGGTATGCTTCTCAAAACCTTAAATAAGCGTTTTGGCATTGATGGAACTATCCTAGATTGGTTTGAATCCTATTTAGTTTAAAGGAAACAAGAAATCCTTATCAGCACTGCTGAATCAAGGGCATTTGATGTAGAATTTGGTGTGCCTCAGGGCTCTTGTTGTGGACCCCTTTTATTCACATGGTATGCATCTTCTATTTTTAATGCTTTGATAGCCGTTTCTCCCAGTATTCATGGTTATGCTGATGACCACAGCTTATACATGTCGTTTAATGCTAATGATCCATCAAATGTGATCTCAGTCATAGCTAAAATTAAAGGTTGTTTGAAAATAGTGAAAGATTAGATGATTTACAACAAATTAAAAATGAAGGATTCGAAAAGTGAAGTCATTATTTTGGATCCAATTACCAACTAACTTAATTAAATATTGGCAGTATTGCTATTGGTAACAACAGTGTAAAATTATCTTCCACTGTCAAATATTTGGGCGCTTGGCTAGATCAAGGTATGACAATGGCTGACCATGTCAATCACAAATGCAAAACTGCATTTTACCATTTATTTAACATTAGAAGGTGCATAAAGTTTCTGGACAGAAGCTCTGCAATATCACTTGTAAATGTACTTGTGCATAGCTGCATAGATTATTGCAATGCCCTCCTTGCAGGTGCCAGGTGTTAAAGTGAAAAAGTTGCAGCGTGTTCAGAATTATGCTGCAAGGCTCGTCACAAGAAGCAACCGTTTCACCCCATCACTTTATCTACTGCAAAATCTTCATTGGCTACCTGTCTCCTATAGAATTAAATTTAAAATTGTAATCCTCATTTTTAAATCCCTTTATAACATGGCCCGTTATATCTGACCGAAATGTTTTATTATAAACAAACTAGTTACCGCCTTCGCTCTCAAACCACCTCATCCTTTATGTTCCAAAAAGTAAACTTACATATGGCGATCGCTCTCTGCAAATGTTTGGCCCAAAACTATGCAATGACTTACCTCTTTCAATCAAATCTGCTCAATCCCTTAAACAATTCCACACCTTGCTTAAGACTGACTTATTTAATTGTGCTTTCAAGTCCTCTTCATAATTTTCTTGTTCTTTGTTTTCGTTATATTTCATGCTTATCTTATTTACACATTTGTATTTATTTTCTTCATATGCATATTTTGTAAGGCGCTTTAGAATGAGTTATTTAGATAATGCGCCATTTAAGTGTAATAAACCTAAACTTATACTTAAGTTCTGTTTCATTTGTGTAGAAATGATTGATATGGAAAGTCTACTGTACCTCAAGAAAAAATGTGACCCTCACAACTAGTCTCATTTCAGTTGTTTCTACACAAGAAATTTGTCACTGCTTGCCACTGAACTAATTCTTTTAAGTGCAAATTGAATGTAGAAAGCCCATGACTTGTCCTTCTCCTTACAAATTTGTTCCAGCAAATCATAGCCACAAACTTACTGTAGCAAATAATGAGACCACTTGTATTAATTAAGATAAATGCTCAATCACACAATAAGGACATCATTTATTGCTAATTTGATACTTAACACCAACTTCCACAACAACTCTGGACCAACAGGAGAACTAGTACAATAGAGCCATTGATAAGGGTAATTTGATCCTAATTGTTGGGGTTTTAGAATAAAGAAAATAAAAAGGAAAAGTCTGACCCGACCTGCTTATGTATCAGGTTGGGTCTGACTTTTTGAAACTTTAAGAAGCATAACAACTAATGCTACCATAGTATAATTTCTTGTCTGTAGAAATTCTGCAGTAATTTTTTTGAAATGCTGCCACCATGCATAACAAGACATGTATTTTCAGAGTGTTTTGATACAGTTAATGAAAAAAAGGATGTTGGAAAAAGAAATTTTTTGCATATTACCATTTGATTTCTTTTGATCTATTTTTAGTATTTTTAGATACATTTAATAAAACTAAACTTGAAGTATTTTGGAAGAAGAGAGATGTTTTTAGATTGTTGCATAATGATACTGCTTGTTCATCTGGATTCTGGAATATCTTAGATTTTGCAAAATGTAGTACAAATATTGAAATGCCATTAGACACAGTTGATTTCTTTTGATATATTTTCAGTGTTTTTAGATACATTTATTGAAAATAAACTTGAATTATGTGGAAGAAAAGAGAGGTGTGTAGATTTTTACATAGTACTGATATTTCTTCTGTTTTTTATCTGGATTCTGGAATATCTTAGATTTTGCAGAAAATGTAGTACAAATATTAAAATGCCATTAGACACAGTTGATTTCTTTTTATATATTTTTAGTGTTTTGAGGTACATTTATTGAAAATAAACTTGAATTATGTGGAAGGAAAGGGGTGTGTAGATTTTTGCCTGGTAGTGATATTTCTTCTATTTTTTATCTGGATTCTGGAATATCTTAGATTTTGCAAGAAAATGTAATACAAATATTAAAATGTTTGATAAATGTCATTAGACACAGTTTATTTCTTTTTATATATTTTTAGTGTTTTGAGGTACATTTGTTCAAAATAATCTTGAATTATTGGAAGAAAGGGGTGTGTAGATTTTTGCATATTTCTTTCTTTTTTTATCTGGATTCTGGAATATCTTAGATTCTGCAAAAAATGTAATACTTTGTCATGTAAATGGCATTACAATGTTTGAGCTCTTTTTTTAAGCTATTGTTAGTGTTTTTGATCAATTGTGGAAGAAGAGAGCCATTGTAGATTGTTGCATGATATTATGTTAAAGATATTACATGTTTGTCTGGGTTATGAAATATCGTTGATTCTTCTAAAGTGGCAAACTACATTAATATGAATATTTGATTGCTTGATTTGTTGTTGCGTTACACAGTTTTGACTTCTTGTGATCTATTTTCAGTGTTTTCTGATACATTTAGTGAAAATAAACATGCAGTTGAAGTTGCACCCCATTTGAGCCTGAGTCCCTGGTACCCAAGCCCACAAACAGAAAATGGATTTGACCTCCATATGGTTGTTGTTGTCTATAGTTCACATCAGGATGGGAGACCCAACTCCTTGGCACTCCTTGACTCCAAATCGAGAAATTGACTCAATTTCTACAAAACCTCTTGAAATTATAAAGAAAAGGTTTTTTTTCTTTCACTTTATAGGGTGGATCAAGCAGAAGAGCTGTGTCAGTGAGAGAAGGCAAGCCCCTTCCACCTGCTGAGACCAACAGGTCACCTCTCAAATCAGCAGGGGTCAAATCGAATGCCGCTTCAGATTGGGATTCGGCAACACAAGGGGAGTCAGGAGTTGCCACTCCGGTTTGGCCAGTGTTCATGAAGTACTACCCCAAGCCTATTCCGCAGCCAGAGGTTCTGCCGTTGACAAGAACGGTGAGGATTGCAGAACTTTTCAAGGATTAGTTCATTGGTCAAGCAAGTTCATATTATATGAACGAAGACTTAAAAAGACACAAAAATGGTGAAGAAATTACTTCAATATCTTGGGGATATTCAATTTTTTAGGTTTTGTGTAGAAATGAATGGGGAGAAAAGTTTACTGTAGGCAATTGGCGCCCTTATCCCTACGTACCTTAAATATGTTAATGTATTTAAACTATTTTCCTATTTGTTAATTTTGAATTATTTTTTAACATTTCTGCAAGTAGTGTCCAATGGTCATTAAGCCACAAAATCTTAGAAAAACTACCATGGAATACTCATTGCGTTTGAGGAATGTGAGGCTGTGATGTCACAACTAGCCTAAATTCAATCGTTTCTACACAAATGACACAGAACTCTAAACTTTGATATCTCAAGTGAATACGTTATTGAGGTAGTTTCCTCACTTGTTTGTCTCTCTCATATCAGATTAACTTGCTTGATCACTGAACTAAGTCTTTATATTCCTTTATAATTGCATCATGTTTCATGTATTTTGTTCTGAAAGGTCAGTTGCAGTAACATTTTAATTTTTTTACATGTTAGGTCAAATCCATTTGTGCTAGTGCATAGATCAGGCACATAGGCACACATTCCCACTTTATAGCACTGACTTGTTTTGCAATATTTAAGCAAATTCAGATTATTAACAATGAAATTTTCATCAGTTTTGGACAACTTGCACCGCTTACCTCCTCCCTTGCCCCCTTCCCCCTTTCTTTCATCATTCAGGAAGCTATGCAATCATGGATGTGAAACCCGCTCATAGGAGAAGTCTGCTCCCATCCTGTTTTAGAACATTCCTGACATATCCAATGGTTTTCCCCATCCTGTTTTATTACTTTCCTGACATATCCAATGGTTTCCCCCATCCTGTTTTATTGCTTTCCTGACATATCCAGTGGTTTTCCCATCCTGTTTTATTACTTTCCTGACATATCCAATGGTTTCCCCCATCTGGGTTTCATTACTTTCCTGACATATCCAATGGTTTTCCCCCCATCCTGTCTGATTACTTTCCTGACATATCCAATGGATTTCCCCCATCCATATTTTACTTCTTTCCTGAAATTCCCGATGGTTTTTAATGCTTAGTACAGTATATACCATTGTGTTTCTTTTGAAGTCCTCTTTTATATCAGATTGACTTGCTTGAACACTTAAGTAATCCTTCAAAGAATTCTAGTGATTTTGAAACGTGATGAATTTTGAAATATATGTTTGTTTCTTGTTTGACAGATTCAACTCATAAGGAATTTAGCACCATTTTACATTAAGACATTGTAGTTTGTTTCACATACAGATGTACATACATACAGAAACCTTGTAAAAGGAGTGTGCTTATACATGAAATGTTATTTACCCCCACCCAAACAATACTCTACCCCTCTCCTCACACCACAGAGATTAAAAACCTTGTTTGCTCCAAATACACAATAAGAGTATTTAAAAAGTAGTGTGGTAATTTACCCCCACCCAAGCAAAACTTTCTCCTTCCACTCACCACATTTCCCCTTCCCCACACCACACTTCCCCTTCTCCACACCACACTTCTCCTTCCCCACACCACACTTCCCCTTCCCCACACCACCCTTCTCCACACCACACCACCACACCACACTTCCCCACACCACCCTTCCCTTTCCCACACCACCCTTCCCACACCACCCTTCCCCACACCACACTTCCCTTCCCACACCACACTTCCCCTTCCCACACCACACTTCCCCACACCACACTTCCCTTCCCACACCACACTTCCCCTTCCCCACACCACACTTCTCCTTCCCCACATCATGCTTCCCTTCCCCACACTTCCCCTTCCCCACACTTCCCTTCCCCACACTTCCCCTTCCCCACACTTTCCCTTCCCCCACACTTCACCTTCCCCACACTTCCCTTCCCCACACTTCACACTTCCCCACACTTCTTCTTCGCCACACTTTCCCTTCTCCACACTTTCCTTTCCCCACACTTCCCCTTCCCACACCACACTTCTTCCCCAAACCACACCACACTTCTTCTTCCCTACACCATACTTCCCCACACCACACTTCCCCTTCCCCACACCACACTTCCCCTTCCCCACACCACACTTCTTCTTCCCCACACCACACTTTCCCTTCCCAATACCACACTTATGTTAATAGCGGCAAATACACAGTTTGAAAATACATATTCATTTTATAGGTCTATCGACTTCTATAACTGAAAAGCCAATTACAAAGAAATTAATATTTTGGTTAAAACAGTCTTTTGGAAATACATGTTAAGTTAATGAGTTATGCATGATAAAAGAATGTTTACATATGCTACTATTATTGATAAATGACTGTGCCTTCAAATACTTTAAAAAACCACCAACACTCTTGTCTCCATTGATAAAGTTAAATAAATATTCCCATGGGTTTTTGTAATATTCCCATGGGTTTTTGTAATATTCTATGGTTTTTGTTAGATTTTCATGGTATTTTGTAATATTTCCATGGTTTTTGGAATATTTTATTTAAAAGAGCATACTTTTAGAGCCAATTTAGTACAAAAATAAGATTGATATCATTTTTGTTCAGGAGATATGGATTTTTAAATATTTCCCAATTGCATTTTAAAGTTTTTGTACAGTATGATGAATTTGTACTTGATGATGTCATAGAGGCAATTCCATTGCAAATGTTTATGTATTTCTTTTAGTGTTAATTGGTTGTTTTGTATGATTAGAAACAATTTTCCAAAAGTGACTGAAGTAGGGTATAATTGGCAATGTATATAAATACCTAACTTACATCAGTTGATTTTTCTAGCAGGTTTTACTAGTAAAAAGGATGATAGTTTTTAATGAAATACATTAACTTTGTCGGAGAATGTGTTGCTGTGATGTCATACTGAGCCTTTTCCTATTTGATTATTGGCATTTTTGGGAAACTTAAAATTTGAATAGCTCCTGGTGGAATAACATATCAACATGATTTTTGTACTAAATTGTTTCTATTTTTTTTTTCTTTTTTATGAAAGGTTCTAAAATATAGAAATATTCCTTTAAGTTAAACCCATCCAACATATATAACACACGAAATAATCAGGATCTTAATTTCCAGGTTCCCTAAAAAGAATGTATGAATGCTAAAAAGAATGTATATGAACGCTCCTTTTTTCCCTGCACACTAAAAGATTGGAATGCTTTGCCATCAGACAATGTTCATGCACCAATTCTAAATGTTTCAAATCTAAGCTTACTTGTTTTTAAGTTTTGTTACCTAAGTTTTGTTGTTAGTGCTTGTTTTGTTACCTAACTTTTCTTCTATTTGACTAATACTTTTGTTACGTTTGCTTGGGAACTTGGCATTTACATCTTTTAAGAAGGATTTTTGCTGACTGTTTAGATTCAGACTCGGTGGGGACAGCTCCAAACTTGTATATAGTCTTCAAGATTTAATTTCAAATAGAATAAAAGCTTCATGATAAGTAAATTTCGGTTACTGAAAAGGATGAGAAAGTCCGCTATTATTTAATTAGGATTTTCAGAGCTTAAGTTGCTGCAGCCTTTTAAAGAATAAGAATTCTGCCATAAAAAAACTAAACACCAGGGGATTAACTTTATATTTCTTTTTAGAAAAAACCATGGTCGCTGTGGCGGCGCCAGGATTTTGGTCAGGTGGGGGAAGTAAGGGACAATTTTGTCTCATGGGGGGGACAAAAGCCTATAAATCAGGCAAAATATGTAACTTTACCAAATTTTCTGGGAGGGAGGGGCATGTGGGCCCCATAGCTCCGCCTCTGCATGGTTGGCCAGTCACACATATCTATTTAGCATAAAGTATGGAATATTGATGCCTGAAAATTCAAACGTCTGCAGAATGGTCAATTTGTAACTGATTTTGGCAAACATTTTGACACATTTATGGTTTTTAATCAATATTAAAAACAATTTACCTAATGGTGCATCCACATGTCCGTATATATCTTTGAAATGCTTTTAATTATTCGTTTCATTTGCAGTGGAAATAGAGAAGACTTCTATATCCATATCTGTGTAATTTGATTGGTTAAAGGATTAGTTCAGAGGTCAAGCAAGTTCATCTTATATGAAAGTGGATGTTAAGAGGCACACTATGGTGAAGAAACTACTTCAATATATTATTGCACCAAGGAAATATTCAAGTTTTAAGTTGTGTCTTATCTCTGTAGAAATGGCTGGTTTAGTGAGTCTACTATGGAAAGTTGGTGCCCTCATCCTTACCTCCTTAACAATTGTTAATATAGTTTAAAGAAAATTGATTTTATTTTTGTACTATTGCAATCATTTTTCCTCAAACTTTTTTCAGGTGGTAAATTATAATACCCACGCTAGATTCTGTTCTACTACTTTCCTGACATATCTAATGGATTTTAAGCCACAAACCACAGAACAAAATATCATAGCATTAAAAAAGACTGAGGAGTCTGATAGTGTGGCATCACAACTAGTCTGATATCAGTCGTTTCTACGCAAATGATACAGAACTTTAAACTCAAATATCTTCTTAACGGAATAAGATTGAAAAATAATTTCTCACCATTTTGTTTCTTTGAAAAAAAATAGTACTCATTTCACAGCTGAGTGAACTGGAGCAAATGGGATACATTGTCTTGCTTAAGGACACAGCACAGCACCACGACCTGAGATGTGACCCCAGTACCTTCTGAATAGGGGACTGACGCCCTAACCTCTGGGTTATTGTACTCCTTTAACCCTTACTCTACCACGCGGCGATATTATCACCGTTTTGGGTGCCCCATCTTTGACTCCGCTTCTTAAGCGCGTTTCCAAAAAAAAATGCTGGTAGAGTAAGGGTTTAATAATCAACTTGCGACAAGTGTGCCAACTCAAAAATATATGCAGCACGGTCCCGGTGGGCGGGTCACTGAAGTGGAACTAGCCCGACTCTGCTGCTCGGAAGACAGAGGACCCTTCAATAAACAGCCTATGCTTAACCCTTACTGTACCATGCGGCGATATTATCACCGTTTTGGGTGCCCCCTTCTTTGACCCCGCCTCCCAAGCGCATTTTCAAAAAAGTGCTGGTAGAGTAAGAGGTCAAGCAATTATGCTAATATTGCCTCCACACGTTCACTCACATATACGTGCTTTCAATCATTGGTTTTATTCCCAGTGAAAGTGGAGAGCGCTCTCCATGTCTATCATGTCTGTTTGATTCATTTGGTTAATTCTTACTTTTTGTTTCACACATTCTTGCTGACAGAAGCCGGACCTGCAAAATAATTCTGCTTTCTGTCATGCATGTAGCCTATAATTTATTCAACAACTCTTTATGATTTTATTAGGAAAGGTATTTGTTAAATATTTCTTAGTTTGCAAAATGCTTGTATGCTTGTTTTACTTAGTTTTTCTCACTTTTGCTTTTTACGGTTAATTGTTTTTATGAAAGGTTAAAGGTCATTAGGGCATAGAAACAACACAGGAATATTTGCGGTTATATTATGTGTGTCATATGAACCCTTCTGTTATCCAAGTTTAGATAAGAGAGCATGCATACATGTTGTTTCTTGCATGTTATTGATATCATTATCAGGGGCATAGGAAGGGTCACCTCTGGAGGAGGGGCAGTCACCCAAAAAAATTCTCGGATACAAGCGCACAAATTTCATTGGTAAAGTAAGTTTTCTTCAAACCTTGCTGATAATTGTAAAATCTGCAATTTTTTGGAAATCTTCAATTTTTGGGAAATTTTATTAAGTTTTCCGAAAAACTTCTTTCATTTCCATATAAATTGATTCGATTTCTGGGAAATTTGCTTCAATCTTTGAGAAATGTCCTTCATTTTCAGGAAGTTATTTTGTCAAAGTTTGGGGAATTTTTTACAACTTCTACCAAAATTTCTAATAATTTTACTAATGCTTCAAATTTATGTAAATAATTTCCCAACCTTACCTCCCAACTGGGATGAAAGCATGGAACTAGGAAGGTGAAATCCTCTCAAGGGAGTAAGAGAAAAGGAGGGGGGGGGGGGGGGTGAGTGGGAAGTTTGCCCCTCCTGACCCGCTATGCCTTTGATTATTATGAGGTGATGAAGTTGTTGTTGGTTGACATAGTTTAATCAGTGTATTTTAAGAGGAGAGGGTGTTGTTGTACAGATTAATTTGAAGATGTAATGTTGACAATTATTTAATTAGTTAAAGAAAATGAGGGTGACAGGGGCTCACCTTCTACAGTAGACTTGCCACACCAGTTATTTCTACACAAAAGAGACCTGAACTATAAACTTGAATATCTCCACTCTTGTTTTTCTAAAATCCTCTTTCATATTAGATGATGTTGGTTGTATAATGAATTATTCCTTTAAATTTGTAGCGCTTGGAAAGGCTGAATCATTAAGTTACCTCACCCACAGAGAAACACATGTCACCAAATTTGTCTATAAATTGTGTCTTTTCAGTCAGAGAGTTCTCTTCATCTGAGTTGAGGTTGTGGATGGTTATGGGGTAGGGTTGGTGAATTTGTTGGATAAAAGACTAAGAAAAACTGTCCCCTTTTCTTCATTTGACTAAAATTTTAATCACAGGGAGCTGATGTGGGGCGTGGCTTGTAATGTTGGATGATTTTATTAGATTACAGGTGAAGATTACAAATATTATTATTTTTCTGTGCAACAATTGCCATGCACCCTCACAATCCATCACGTTCTCCTTGCTTGCCCCCTGTACAACCTTCCCAGAGCTTTCCTCGCTCCCCACAACTCAATAGCTGAGTTCTTTTAGAAAAATCCTCTGGAGAAAATTATCTCCTTCCTTTATCATGCTTTCCTCTACAACCATATTTAATTCTCCTCTTCCACCCCCTCTCTCTACTTTGTTTTTGTTTCAACCATGCACCTCCTCTCTCGATCACAGCTTTCTGACTTTTTGTTCCTGAATTTCTCTCATCTCTCCCTGTTTCCTTTCCTTCCTACCTCTAGAATGATCTGACCTCTCAGGCATAAATTGACCCTCGTTGCCGTGGTGCCGCTAAGCCCTCCCTCATCAAACAAACAAAAACACTTTTTCTCTACTCACTGAAAGTAAGAGATTCATGAAATGTAGCTCATGTAATAGATTTGATTCCTTTCATATTTCCTTTACTTTAAAGAACACGGACAAGAAGTACCCACGTATTTCTTACGACTGGAATGACATTCCCCCTGTAGAAATGGAATCTACCATCCGTTTGGTTAATCAGATGAATGTTGCCAAGGAGACGAACCTACTGATGTACAAGAGTCATAACAAAAAACGGAATCCTAGTCCAGCGAAACAGATTCAAATGCCAAAGAAATTGGAGCCTTCCCCAGAGTATGTGAAATTAGTTTTTTAGATTTTAGTATAATTTATCAGATTTTATAGATTTGTTTAAGGGTCAAGCAAGTTCATCTTATATGAAAGAAGACTAACAAGAAACAAAATGGTGAAGAAAACTTTCAAAATCTTATTCTATTAAGGAGATACTCAAGTTTTAAGTTTGATATCATTTGTGTAAAATCGACTGAAATCAGACTATTTGTGATGTGACAGCCTCAGATTCCTCAAAGTCTTGATGTATTCCATCATATTTCTTCCTACGATTTTGTGGCTAAAACACCAATGGATACTGTATGTCAGGAAAGTATTCTTAAGGGTAATCATAATTTACTTTCTGAAGAAACTTTCAAGAAATTTAATTAAAATACTAATAAAGTTTAACAAATTTTCTTTAAAATACAATAACAATGGTTAAGAATGTGAGGTTGAAAGCACTATCCTTCCATAGTAGACTTACTACACCAGTCACTTCTACCCAGAAAAGCCAGAGCTTTAATCTGGACTATATCATTAACGGAATAAGATTTATGAATGCTTTCTTCACCATTGTGTTTATTTTGAAGTCCTCTTTCATATAAGTTGGACTTGCTTGACCACTGAACTAATCCTTTAATATTTCCTTAACGGAATAAGATTTTTGAATGCTTTCTTCACCATTGTGTTCCTTTTAAAGTCCGCTTTCACGTAAGTGGACTTACCTGACCCCTGACCTAATCATTTAAAGAAGCACTAGATCAAAAAGTGAGAGCACTTGTTTTTGCGAATTTCACAAATATATCATCCACAACAGATTGATAAACTTCATGCCTCCATAGCCCACAGACGATGTGAGGGCTAAGGTCACTTGAATACTCATATTAAGCAGAAAATTGTAATACCATTGCATGCCAGATAAGCATTTGATTTTTGGGGGGATGCATCCCTAAAAATACCCCTCCCCCCTCCCCTTTGCAGTCTAGTGCTCCTTTAATAAATACATACCATCATTTATTCCAAATTACGCAGCGATTGTCCCAGCAAGCATTGAAGAAATAAGATTGAACAAGGGATTTAATGGATGTTAATAATGACAATGATAAGACTACAGGGGCTGTTGTCATTATCAAAGGAGACCTCGGTTGAAGGGAATTTAGAAATAACACAGGTCTATTTTTGATACTCTTGTCGTTGAAATATTACTTCAGTATATTAGTGTTCAAAGAAATAATTTTGGTTGGTTGCAACATTCATAGCAGTACCATCACAGGAATTGCAAAGTGCTAGAATTTTCTTGAGACTCATAGAAAATTGACCCTTACTTTAAAGACTTTTCTGTTCAATTTGACCCTTGCTGTTGTGGTGCCGTTAAACTCTCATCAAACAAACAAAACTTTTCTGTTCAGAATTGTATAGATCTTTTTGATAAATAGAAAAATCTGTACCTGTCCATATAAGGGTGTTTTAGCTGACGTCATGAGGTCACATGACTTTCTTTACATCGCCATTTTGTAGGGCAGGAACACTGTCGTCTGCTGTACACTTAATTAGATTTACATACGTTTACATGTAGTTGTATTATATTTTTTTTGTGAGATGATTATGCCGGATTCTTGCCGTGCCGTTGGTTGCACTCGTAGACGTGTGCCGGGGGAATAAAAAGACGTTTTTTGATTTCCATCTGATCCTGATCGACGTTCGAAGTAAGTTTCTGCTGTACGACACGACAGCTTTCAGCCTTCGATTTACACTAGGATTTGCAGTGAGCACTTTGTATCAGGAATGTAGGCTTTTTCTGAGTGTAACAAACAATGAGATGGCATTCATGTAGAAGTTACTCTTCGTATTCCCAGTGAATATGTAAAACTTAAAGAAAATATGAAGTAAAATCAGAAGGGAACAAAAAAAAAACTGCAATCAGTAAGATTCGCTGAAGTGGTAGGTAGGTTAGCATGCAGTATGTTATTATTATTATTACTATTGCACTTTTCTATATAGTGCCTCTCCTGTGGATCGAAGCGCTTTACAATAAAATTGATAATACATAGACAAACTCTTAATATACAATATCAAACGCAAAAAAAAATTGTAGGACAATATACAAGCATAAATGAATTGGTAAAAATATAAAACTAGATAAATAAAACAATAAATTAAGTATTATAGACAGCATAAAACTTAATCAGTAGGAAAAAGATGAGTCTTAAGGGCCTTTTTAAAAGTCTAAACAGTTTGAGCCTGACGGATTGCAATGGGTAGATTATTTCACAAACGTGGTCCCAGGACAGAAAAGATGCAGTCCCCACTGACACGATTAGTTCTTGGCACCACAAGGCGAGTGACATCCTTGTTAGATCTTAGACCAAAGCGTCCAGGCTCATAAACATGCAGCAAATCTTGAAGGTATGAAGGCGCATTTTTTTTAGTGCAGTTGTACACATGCAGTATGATCTTAAAATCGATTCTCTGCTGGATGGGCAACCAATGAAGAACACGCAAGAGGGGGGGAAGCGCTTGCCATCTATCAACACAAAAAATCATCCACGCTGCACGATTTTAAAGTCTTTGCAAGCGTTGAAGGTTTTCACATGATATGCCACCAAGCAATGAGTTGCCATAATCCAGCCGAGAAAGGAGGAGAGATTGCACTGCATGAGCACAAGTATTTTTATCAATGTATCGCCGGATTCTATCAATATTACGCAAATAAGAATTAACAGTACGACATATTGTAGAGATCTGGAAATTCATATTTATACAAGGTTCAAACATGATACCTAAATTTGTAATGGATGACGAAGAAAGAATCACAGACCCACCGATCTTCAAATCAATGGACTGGATGGAATGCATTTGTTTTTTGAATGAAATGATCAAAAATTCAGTTTTGGTGTTATTAAGTTTAAGTTTGTTATGAAGCATCCAGCCTTTAACCGCTACAATGCAATTTGACAAGCGAGCTTGGGCAGCTTCCTATCACCCGGCTTTTTAGGATCGAAGCTAACATATAGCTGAGTGTCATCAGCGTATATATGGTATGCAACATTAAAGAATTTGATAATGCAGGTAACAACAGGCTGCCAATAGGCAATGAAGATTGGAAGACCTGCAACAGATCGTTGGGGAACACAATATTTCAGAGGATGGGCAGTAGAATAACTACCAGAGATACAAACTGAACTCTTGCGATCACTAAGATAAGATCTTAACCAGTTTAAAACACAACCTCTGATACCATACTCACACTGAAGCCTATTTATAAGAATAGTGTGGTCAATGGTATCGAAGGCTGCAGACATATCTAGAAGTACAAGTCAAACAATTCTACCCAAATCTAGCTCATTTAATATATCGTTCTTAACACGTAATAATGCAGTTTTGGTGCTATGTGCAGGTTTGTAGGCAGATTGAAAATCTTTAGTAAGATGTATTGAATGAAGATGTTCATTAAACCTAGAGACTGCTGGATATTCAAGGATCTTGCCACGGGTGGGAAGATTGCAGACGGGTTAATTATTTTTTCAAAACGTCCGGATTGAGGGTGGACTTCTTGATAAGAGGAGAAATAATTGCGTTCCTAAGAATGGATGGAAAACAACCAGCACTTAATGAATTATTTGCAAGAGACATGATTATAGGAGCTACTATGTCAACACATTCCTTCAAGAGCCAAGTGGGCAGTGGGTCAAGAGAAGTTGTCTTGTTTGGGATCTTAGAAATTATATGTCGAATCTCAGCTTCATCTACAGGGTGGAAATTTGCAAAGATATCAGTACTGTGCATATACTGTAAATCATCAATTATCAAATTATTGTCAGAATCAAGCAGAATTACATCATCATTGCATTGTTTACTGGTCTGAAGAGCAGATATATTTACATTAACACATTCAACTTCCAAGTTCAGACCTCATTTTTGCCACTTTCTCAGTAAAAAGGTTGGCAAAATTATTATTGAGAGTTTTAATTGAGCGACAGATCGGTAAAGCCTTGGTGATACTATTGAGAAGTGAGTTAACTGTTGTAACTGTTTGTTGTACGTGTGATGTGACTGAGCTGTGTGAAGACGTGTGAAATTCAACAACACCCTGCCCTGCAAAATGGCTTCCAGTGGAGTTAATAGTCACGTGATGAAATCCCTCTATATTTTCAAACTGGTCACATTTCAAAGTCTTGAGTCTTTAATTGAAATCATGAAAATGAGAATTTGAATATTCTAATGATTTCGTAAATTTCGATCTGGAGGTTGCTTTTCAAGTCGCAGTATTTTAGACATGAAACATGCATGTCAGTTTTCAATGATCAATTGATTGATTAGTATTGATTAGTATACTTTTATTCTGTGGTTTTGAAATCCTCAAAATAAATTATTTTTCTGTTTTTCTTGCGTGGGTGATATGTTGTGTGGTTGTACTTGTTTGATATAGTTAAAGATTTTTTTTTTAAACTAGTTTTGCTTCACAAAGGTTAAGAAGTTGGATGAAATATGAGCTTCAGTTTAGGAAATTAAATGTGTAATGAAACAAGGATAAGGATTAGTTTTGCTTTAGTAGTGTCTCGTGTGGTGGTACGTGACACATTAGAAGATAATTGCTGAACACAATGCTGCGGAAGATGTATTTTAGTAATAATACATAGATGTTATATGCTTTTCCTCACAAGAATTTGAACTCAAAGTGCTTTTCATCATACTTAACTGTACTATTATTTATCTTAGAAATACATTACTTTTGATTTAGGTTCACAGCACTGTCACTATGGTATAGTGGTCAAGTAAATTAATCTGATGTCAATGAGCACAAAAAGAAATAAAATGGTGAAGAAAGCATTAAAAAGTCTTATTATCTTTCTCCATTAAAGGATTAGTTCAGTGGTCAAGCAAGTCTATATTATATGAATGAGGACTTCAAAAGAAACAAAATGTTGAAGAAAGCATTAAAAAGTCTTATTCTGTTAAGGAGATATTAAAGGACTAGCTCAGGGGTCAAGCAAGTCCATCTTATATGAATGAGGACTTCAAAACAAATAAAATGGTGAAGAAAGCATTCAAAAGTCTTATTCAGTTAAGGAGATATTCAAGTTTCAAGTTTGGTATCATTTGTGTAGAAACACTGAAATCAGACTAGTTGTGATGTCATAGCCTCAGATTCCTCAAAGTCTTTATATATTCTATCATATTTTGTCCTGCGATTTTGTGGCCTAGAAACCATGGGATATGTCAAAAAAGTAGGAAAAGCTTAATCTAGGAAGGGTATTTATAATATAGCACCTGAAGAAAGTTTTAGGTAAAATAATTTAAATAGTAAAAAAATTAAATAAACTTTCTTTAAAGTACATAAAGACTGAGGAATCTGAGGCTGTGATCATATATAAACTAGTCTGATTTCAGTTGTTTTGAACATAAATTATACTAAACTTTAAACTTGAATATCTCCTTAATGGAATAACATTAGAAATGCTGTCTTCACCATGTTGTTTCTTTTGAAGTCCTCTTTTATCATAAGATGGACATGCTTGACCCCTGAACTAATCCTTCAATATCTCTTTAACAGAATAGGATTTTTAAATGCTTTATTCACTCTTTTGTTTCTTTTGAAGTCCTCTTTCATATAAGTTGGACTTGCTTGACCCCTGAACTAGTCCTTTATTATCTCCTTAACGGAATAAGATTTTGCAATGCTTTCTGCACCATTTTGTTTCTTTTAAAGTCCTCTTTCATATAAGATAGACTTGCTTGACCCCTGAACTAATCTTTTAATTTCTCCTCCCTCTTTGATAGGACTAAAACCCTATCGCCCCCCTTCAGCTTACGCATTAAATCAGACCTCTTTCAACTTGGCATCAACCCCGCCACTCTCGGCACCTATTCCTGGCCCACTTTTCCGCCTTGGGCCACTCCCCTTCCTTCTGTCCACCTAGACCTCTCCACTTATAACAAAACTCAAACTCACCCTAATCTCTTCATCAATCTCCACAACCAAATCAAAGACCAACTCTCAAATTACACCTCCATCTATACTGATGGCTCCAAGGAAGGCAACAAGACAACTGCTGCTGCCATCATCCAAGACATCACCCTCAGTAGCAGACTTCCTGACCACTCATCCATCTTTTCAGCCGAGGCTAAGGCCATTCTCCTCGCCCTCAACTTTATTGAGTACTCTCCTCTTAGTCACTTTGCCATTTTCTCTGACTCAAAGGCTGTTCTTACTTCAGTACTCAATCTTAAATGGGATAACCTCACCTGCCACCTCCTCCTCCGGAAACTCTTTTCTCCCACCCTCTGCAGGAAAAGTGTTCTTTTCTTCTGGATACCCAGCCATGTTGGCATCCCTGGCAATGACAGGGCTGATACAGCCGCTAAGCTTGCCCTTAACCTCCTCCCTTCCCCTTTTCCCAAAACCCTCTCTGACATCAAACCGCTTATCGCTTCTCTTGTTCGTGACCGCTGGCAAACCTTATGGAACTTCCAAATTGATAACAAACTCCATGTTATCCAGCCCACAATCCCGATCAATTCCACCATCAACAACCTTTCTCGTATCGACAACGTTCATATTACCCGTCTTAGAATTGGTCACACCCACCTCACTCACTCCCACCTCCTTATTGGTTCCCCCCAACCCCTCTGTAACAATTGCCACTGCATCCTCACAATCCAACACGTTCTCCTTGCTTGCCCCCTGTACAACCTTCCCAGAGCTTCTCTCGCTCCCCACAACTCAATTGCTGAGTTCTTCCAAAAAAATCCTCCAGATAAAATAGTCTCCTTCCTTCAGCATGCATCCCTCTACAACCATATTTAACTCTCCTCTTCCAACCCCTCTCTACTTTGTTTTTAGTTTTACCCATACACCTCCTCTCTCGATCACAGCTTTCTGGCTTTTGTTCTTGAATTTCTCTCATTCTTCCCCTGGTCTCTTTCCTTACTACCTCTAAAATGATCTGACCTCTCAGGCACAATTTGACCTTCGTTGTCGTGGTGCCGTTAAGACCTCATCAAACAAACAAACAGATATTCAACTGAAAGTTCTCATTTGTGCAAATATTACTGGTGTAGAAAGCATTAATGTAGAAAGTTGGTGCCCTCATTACCTCTTTCTTAATGTATTCTAATAATACAAACAAATTCTGAATTGAAATTATTTTCTTTAAAATTTCTTCAGGTTGTAAATTATATTTACCTTACTAGATTCTGGTTCATGCTTTCCTGACATTTGCAATATTCTTTTAGCCACAAAATCTCAGAAAAAAATATAATAGAATTTATCAACATTTAGAGGATGTGACATTACAGCTAGTCTTATGTCAGTCGTTTCTACACTGATGAAACAGAACTTAAACTTGCTTATCTTCTTAATGGAGTAAGATTTTTAAATACTTTTTACACATGCCGAAAAGTTTCTCTTTAAGCCTACCAGCACCAGACACCTGAGTTAATCCTGAAAACTCAGGTATGACAATTACCAACCCGACTTCCTGTTCAGTGTATTGTGTTTCCACTCCAAACAATGATTGTTTATCTGCCATACCCATGCATACCACAGACAAGTAGCCCAAGGATATTTGTGTGTATAAGATAAAGCCAGAGCTGAATAATCAAGGCACTTTTTTATTTAAAATCACTCATCTGTGTTAGGTGTCTTAGTGGGGAAGTTTGTTTTCAAACTGGTGATGAAAATTTCTCTGTACCGTATGCCTCAGGGTATATGTGCATTAACTGTGAATAATTGACAGACCATTTCTCCTAAGGAAAGATAATGCTTCATGCACCTATTTTATTTCTTTTAAAGTCCTCTCTTACATATAAGATGAGCTTACGTGACCAGTGATACTGAAATCCTTAAAACAACAACGAACCAAATCATCAAATCACTTTTTAAAGATGGAAACATACAAGGCTTTCAGTTCCATCTAACATGCGACTTGTACTATTATCAGTTCCTTATCACCAAGAGAGAGGGCAGCAAGTCCCTAATCTAAAGTCAATGGAATATTTACCTTCCTTATAGTCAGTCCCTTAGCCAAGATTTTCTTAACAAGGAGGCACCCACTTCACTCACTCCCACCTCCTTATTGGCTCCCCCAACGCCTCTGCAACAATTGCCATTGCACCCTCACAGTCCATCACGTTCCCCTTGCTTGCCCCCTGTGCAACCTTCCCAGAGCTTCCCTCATTCCCCACAACTCAATTGCCGACTTCTTCCAGAAAAACCCTCTGGATAAATTTGTCTCCTTCCTTGATCTTGCTTCCCTCTACAACCATATTTAGTCCTCCTCTCCCACCTCCCTCTTTCTACTATTTTTTTTCTTCACCCATGCACCCCCTCTCTCGATCCCATCTTTCTTTTAGTTGACTTTTAGTTCTCATATTTCTCCCAGTCTCCCCTGTATTCTTTCCTTCCTAGAATGATCTAACCTCTTTGGCACAATTTGACCCTCATTGTGGTGGTGCCGTTAAGCCCTTATCAAACAAACAAACAAGGAGGCATTCCCCCCTCACAAGATATCAGGATAAAATATGATTGTATGCTTAAAGACTTCAAAGAATGTGATTATGTGACATCACAGCTGAAATTTGATTTTTGCACAATGGCGACAGAACTTAAATTTGAATATTTCCATAATGGGATCAAATTTGTTAATGCTTTCTTCGCCATTTTGTGTCCTCGTATCAGTAAGATGGTCCTACTTGACCACTGAACTGGTCTTTTAAATATGTGAAATATAATAAGTATTAAAAGTATAGGGAATGTACATTCTGGTACTTTAAAACATAATAAAGACAAAGACCAATTATTTGCTGTAGCAGGTCATGATCCCATAGAGCCTGTGCTTATCCACGGTTTCCATGGCACAAGACTCTTCCTGGATGGGACACAAGTCCATCTCAGGTTAACTCCCCAGTAATCCTGGTACTTATTTTACAGTAGAATGGACCTTAACCACTGTACCTCTCTAAAAAATATAATCTAGAAAAATATTCAATGACTAAAAGTTTGTAAACAAAATGTCATGTTTGCAATATTAATTTAAGAAATCAAAGTCCCATTCAGCAATTTAAAATTGTCCTCATGTGATACGCGGTGTGTGTCTTGCATAAAACAAAACTCTAATCTTCCCCTTTAAAACCGTATTGAGAAATTAAAAGAATCTTATTTCCGTTTTTACTTACAAGGCTATTTATTTTTGTCTTTTGCAGACTAAGTGGGTGTATCCTGTAAATTTGTTTAGAATACAACATTGCTTTCTTTTGCTTATTGGTTTCGGGTGTCCTTGGAAATTAGTTTCCTTTTGTGCAGCAGATTTGTTAATTATTTGTTAGAAAATAAACTGATAGCATTTTTTCTTTAGTTTGTAAGTGAAATTTGAGTAGAAATTTCGAGAAATACATGTATTTGAAAAGTGTCATTCAGTTTTTTAAGTTTTAAAGCAATGTAATAAGTTTTTAATAGGATTAGTTTAACAACATTGTAATTATTCACAAAACATTTTAAGTATAAGAGAAAAATATGATCATAAAGAGAAAAATCATTATTCCTTACAAATATACATTCGTTTTCAATGCTTAAAACATTTTGTGATTTTCTTTATATTAGATGTGAATTTCAGAATGTTTAGATGATTTCATTTTGCAACTGGAATACATATTTTTATTTATAATTAAAGGAGGCATAATGTCTGATACAATCATTATTTCATATGATAGAGGATACACATCTTAACCAACTACCTAAAACAGCAAGTTAAAATCTTATTCCTATCTCAAGTTATTCATGTTTGAAGTCGACACATGGAGGATGCCATTTTGTTAAATTCTGTATTGAAATATTGTGCATGTTGACATAATTTTCCCATTAGAGACATAAGGAATTTAATGTATGTCTTTATTAATGTGATTAAAGTTTGTATTCCAAAATGATGTGACACAAAGTTTTAACAGCATGTTTTGGTAATTTCATGTGTACACACAAATTTCCTTGACCCTTACAAAAGCAAAACAATTTCTCTTCAGCTAGAAAACTTGAGGTAGATTATAAAGAAATACAAAGCATTCCAACATCCAGCTGGGATGATGACATCATAATCTCCATGTTTTGAATTCAAAATGGCAGCTCCCATAGCACTATTTAGTAGTAGTATTAAAGTTTTTAATGATTATAAAATTGTGTGAGATTGCTTCAGGGGTATGAAACTTAGTCAGAAAAATGTTGTACTTTTAATTCTATCATATGAAATAAGTTTCATGTCAGACTTTATGTCTCCTTTAACCCTTACTCTACCAAGTGGCGATATTATCTCCATTTTGGGTGCCTCATCTTTGGCCAGGCCTCCCAGGCGCATTTACAAAAAGTGCTGGTTGAGTAAGGGTTAATCAGCCCGCGACAAGTGTGCCAACTTGAAAATATATGCAGCATGGTCCTGGTGGCCCAGCGGGTTACTGAAGCAAAACGAGCCCAACTTTGCTGCTCAGAGGACAGAGGACCCTTCAATGATTAGCTTGTGCTGAGCCCTTACTCTGCCATGCGATGATATTATCGCTGTTTTGGGTGCCCCATCTTTAGCCCCCCTCCCAGGTTCATTTTCAAAAAAGTGCTGGTAGAGTAAGGGTTGAGAGCATTTTCAACTAAAGAGTAAAGGTTTATAGGGTTTTTGACATTGACACTTTCTATGTTGAAAAAGTGTTACAATGTGTTAGAAAATAAACTGTTAGCATATTTTATTGGTGTGTAAGTGAAACTTGAGCAGAATTTCTAAGAAATAGTGCCACTCAGTTTTTAACTTTTTAATGCAAGCCATATAAGTTTTTCAACATGATTTAATAGTTTAACAGCATTTTAACAAAAAGAAAAATATGATTATAAAGGGGGAAAATTCATTATTCCATTAAGTATACACATTCAATGCTTTTAAAGTTTTGAAATTCTCGTTAGATTTGAATTTCAGAATAATGTTTATAAGATTTCATTTGGAATAAATTAATTATTTTGATATATAATTAAACATTTTCTGCAAAAGGAGTGAATGCATGATTTCCTATTGAGTAGATCTGAATGGTACTGGATATGATGTAGCAAATTCTATATTGAATTTTTTGTTTTTAAGCTATGACTAAGCAAAGGTTGATCAGTTTTTAATTGATGCAAAATTTGGGTTTGATACCTGGGCAGACAGCTCAAAATCTTTATTTGGTTCTTTAATTTTTTTCCAACATCTTAGTCACTAAAAATTTCAGAAAGTATATTCCTGATATATTTTTTTTTTTTTTTTGGTATTCCTGATATGATAGACATTTAAAAACCAAAATATACATAAACCGTGAAGTTTTAATTTTTTTTTTTTTTGTAAAATGGTGAATGGGCATGGCGATGGTTTTTAAAAGACTCTTTGGTCAGCATTTGCTGTACCACTTCAAAGAAAATGACGGTTTGAACTTCTAAGCGGAATAAGATATCAACATAGTTTTTTCACCACTTTGTGTGTATAAATTTTCTCTATCATATATGAAAAAATAAAAATCTATGGGAATATTCATTTACAGGATCTGGCTATCAAGAAGAGGAGCGTATTTTTCTCAAGAATATTCAAACACGCTTTTCGTATACGTTATGGTACTGAAAACCTTAAATATGAATATTTAAATTAATCATAAATATTTCTCGTCAATAATTAGGTACTTGAATTTTTCAATGGCACGAGTATCAAATTTTTGATTTAAAATTTGTTCGACTTAGCAAAATCGGTGCTGTCATTTTCCGACCAAGAGACACTTTTGGTATACGTGATGATACCTTAGATACAAATTTTTTATTTAATCGTAATTATTTCTCGTCAGTAAGTAAGTACTTGAATTTGTCAATGGAGTATAAAAAACTTGACTTAGCAAAAATGACACTGTCGCTTTCCGACCGAGAGCTTCTTGAAAGGTACATTAAGAGGAAGAGACAATAATTGCTTAATTGCTTGAAAGTTTATCAAAAATCATAAAAACAGCAACAAATTTTTATCAAAATTGATTACAAATTGTCCCTCTTTTCACTTACTGATGAATGCTATTTGCGTAGTGATGATTGTCAAAATTGAAATGATTAATTCCGCATACTGACGAATGTTCGGAAAATTTTGAAGCTTGATGAAATAAAAGTTGATAAACGTGTATTATAGCTTTGTATATCATTGGAAAGAGAAAATGCTAATCTTTTGACAATTGTACTTACAATAAGGATATTTTAAGCAAAATCTCATTTCATGAAGCTTCAAAGACATTGATAAGTATGCGTAAATAATAATTCAGTATTTCGCGCCAATTTTTGTTTCACTTAAATAAGACATTTGTCAGTATCGGAAAGAGGGACGAAATGATCACTTGACACTTTTTTAATTTTCAGGTCTATAGATACAGTAGGTCCGTAGCAAGGACTTGTTGCAAGGGGGGAGGGGGCACAAGCACTTCAAGAGAGGGCACTGGTAGATTCTTCATAAGCCCTTGTGTTATATTTTCATGTGATTTTGTTCAATGGGAAGGGGCGTGGGACAGACATTTGCAAGGGAAGCCATGCTGGTTTCGGGCCTGTCTATAGATACAGATATATTTTCTGATGTTAATTCATTGTCACAGTTTTGTAAACATTTCCTTCTTTTTTTTTTTTTCTGAGAGGAGTGGCTGATTCAGTAAAAATATTTATGGATATTATCATCTCCCTCCTCCTTCCCCTACCCCTCCCCTACCTCCTACCCCACAATCAAAATCTAAGGGTAAAAGCCACATGTAGCATTTTCCTTTATTTTCAAAGACCCGATGAAGAAAAGAAATCAAAAGATTTATGTAAAGAAGTTTGGTTGTCTTCCCTCCTCTACATTACAAGATTTGCATACATCAGCCGTAACTCATGAAGATCCTATTTTTACATACGGAAGAGTTGTTTTTCTCAGATGTTTATGCACTTTTCAATGGGAAATAAAACTTATAGGAATAATCTTGTGAATTTTCATGATGGAGGAATATAAGAGAAACAAAATGGTGGCAAAACATGTTGATTTAGAGCATAAATTACTGCACATCAAAGAGTGCGCCAGAGTGTTAAAAATGTATGTTCGTGTAAAGTGCATGTTATGTCCCATCTCAATAATTAACCCCAAACTGTCAACTATAAATTTAGTAACAGGGAAGAATGATATGTCTTGTGTCTGCCTTTATAATTTCACACTTACACCTTTGTAGCTGTTCATAGATCTTTAAGTGTTTGGAAAAGAAGCATTAAATTGTGGAACAAACAAGTGTTTGGGTTTATTTTTAAAGGTAATATGTCATGTTTCCAAACTTATAAATAATCAAAATTCCGTGACATTTTAATATGTATAATATTTATGAATTAGAAAGTTGAGAGCAGCCTATAGACTCCATCCTATAGACATTGGCATCATAAGGTATGGATAGACATTCTTACCCCCCTCCCCTTCCCCACCTTTCCTGCCACCTCTCCTTCACCTCCCACCTCCTCCCCTACCACCTCATCACCTCCCTCCACCTCCCGCCACCTCCCCAACCATCTCCCCATCACCTCCTACCACCTCTCCTACCACCTCCCCAACCACTCCCCTACCACCTCCCCTACCACCTACCACCTCCCCTTCCACCTGCTTGTCCCCACTCACACTCCCACACTTTTTGGAGTCTGACTATGCCACTGCTCACTGTAGTGGCTGTACCCTTTATAATATTTTATCACCATCAAGGTCTGTTTTCTTATCATCCGTTACAGACTGAAAATCAGCCGATCAAGCAACAACCCTGATGTGGCTGCTGTTCAGCTGGCCGAAATAATTGGAGCAAGTAAGGTTTTATTTTCTACTTCAAAAAATTTGCTGTCTACTGACACCTTTTAGATCTGAAAATCACACCAGTTGTTCTTTAAACTTATTTTAATATGATTTAAAATTAGTTTAGTGGTCAAGCAAGTCCATCTGATATGAAAAAGGACTTCAAAAGAAACAAGTTGGTGAAGAAAGCATTCAAAAATCTTATTCCAAAGACTCATCAGATGTCATTAATATGCATGGTAGGTGTGGCTTTATGTGAAAGTGCTAAAGGATATAAACACAATACTGTATCTCATGAATGGTGGGTCATGGTCTGTGCATATGTTCTTATGTTGTGGTAGTGATGTCATGAATATTAGTGATAAATGCGCAACTGTTTTTGCATCATACTTGCTATGATAATGTTGTTAATCATTGTGCAAATACCAATGTTGTCAACATTTATATTGATTGCATGATGGGTGTGGCTTATGAATAAATATACTGTAACAAATATTTCATGATATGCAATGACAGATAATACAAATTTTGCAAATCAATCAGCTTATAAAAAAAAAACATCGGAACCACAAAACCTTTTGGTTCTGGTTTATTCTTTCTTTTCCTGTTACCTTATAATTATGTTACCTTTGATATAAGTTGACCTCTCTGGCACTATTAACCACACTGTTGTTGTGCCTCTTAACACCACCAATCAACAACACCCGCCCCCCCCCCTCCCACCCCCCAAAAAATGAATATATTTTGAATTTTTTTTTTTTAGAGAGCAGCAGAGATGGTATCAAATATCTGGATAAGGAAGGTCCTAAATGGAAGAGAATCAAGGTTAGTGGCTGTTTGATATATTCAAAAATTGTTTTGAACAATTTATTAGGGTTAACTTATATGAACTCTTCTTCTTCTGGTGAATTACAAACCCTATTAGTAGGTAATACGTACTGGTGCGTGCATGTGGTGCAACTTCCTATTTAGCGGTGAGCTCCAACATGTGACGCTAAAAACATCACAGCAAAATGCTGAGGTAAGTATGTGTCCAGTTCAAAACAGAAATTCCTAACGGCTGTGTAGTGGGTGGGTCTCCCGGAGGAGGAAGCAGCATCCACTGGATGAGACTGTAGCAAGAGGTGTCCGTTGATGGAGAGTGCACAATAGCCTCAGGGAGAATGTTTTGTATTGACCAATGGTGGTGGGAAAGATTGACCACAGGTGCGGGTCGATCCTGGAGTAGGGAACAAAAAAGCATTGAAGGTGGCCAAATTTTGTAACACCACATATCGTTATCACAGATTAACCACCGGATGGAGAGATGATGGGGTGTAGCTGGGTGCTTCCATTGATATATGATGAAACAGCTTTGTGGTTAATATGTGATAATGCACAATGCATTAAAAGTTAACCCTGCTCATTTATATTTTTTTCTCCTAAAAATCATGTTATGCCTGAAACATGTAGACAGCATGGGGGGGGAAGGGGGCGTTCCCAATTGTGAAGGTATGTATCCCCTCTTGCAAAAATTCAAACGAAAAAATATAACACAAGGGTATGTGAAGAATCTGTCCAAGTGCCCTCTTGTTAAGTGCTTGTACCCCCCTTGTGAAAAATCTTGGCTACAGGCATGCCTGAAATACAAAAGAATATAGGTTTCATTAACTTATTTTTTTTATCTTTATAAAGCAAACATTGCTGGATCAATGCCATCTACAAATGCCACTTAGATACGTTTGCATTACCGTGCAGTGTCTCAGATTTACCATGGTCAGCTGACACTTTCTGACCAATACAAGTCTTGCATACTTACTGCTATTGATCTAATTATGTTGTTTTAGTTAAAGCCTTAGGTCAGTGGTCAAGCAAGATCCACAATTTCATCTTAAATGAAAGAGGACTTCAAAATAAACACATAGTGAAGAAAGTATTCAAAAATCTTATTTTGTTAAGGAGATATTTAAGTTCTGTATCATTTGTGTAGAAACGACTGAAATCAGACTAGCTCTGATGTCACAACCTCAGATTCTTCAAAGTGTATTTTATTGTATCTTTTCCTGAGATTTTGTGGCTTAAAGACACATGTCAGGAAAGTAGTAAAACAATGTAGAAAGGGTAATTATAATTTACCACCTACCTAAAGAAACCTTTAGGAAAAATATTTCAAATGATAAACAAATTGTCTTCAAAATGCATTAACAATTGTTAAGAATGTGAGGATGAGGGCGCCAACCTTCTACAGCAGACGTGACTCATTTCATTTCTATTAAAGTCCTCTTTCATATAAGATAGACTTGCTTACAGGAGATAAAGTCTGACATAATCCTTATTTCATATAATAGAATTGAAAATAACAAATGCAACTTTCATAACTCCTGAAGCAATCTAACACGGTTTTTTGTAATTGATAAAAACTTTAATGCTACTTCTTAATAGTACCATGGGAGCTGCCATTTTGATTTCAATGCATGCAGATTATGATGTCATCAGCCCAGCATGATGTTGGAATGCTTTGTGTTTCTTTCTAATCTACCTCAAGTTTTCTGGCTTATGAACAAGTGTTTTTAATTTGGAAGGGTCAAGGAAGTTTTGTGTATACATGAAATTATCAAAGCATGCTGTTAACACTTTGTGTCACATCATTTTGGAATAAAAACTTAAATCACATTTATAAAAAAATACATTATAATCCTTATGTCCCTATTGGGGAAATTATGTCATGCACAATATTTCAATACAGATTTGAACAAAATGGCAGCTCCCATGTGTCAATTTTAAACATGAATAACTTGAGATAGGAAAAAGATTTTGACTTGCTGTCTTTGGCAGTTGGTTAAGATTTTAATCCTTTATCATGAAATAATGATTGTATCAAAATTCATGTCTCCTTTAACCACTATACTGAGCCTTTAACTGATCATGATGAGTCTTCTTAAATGTATTTGTAGCAAAATTCAGAAGAGGTGGTAGGGAGGTGGTTGTGGAGGTGGTAAGGGAGGTGGTGGGGAAGGTAGTAGAGGAAGTGGTAGGGGAGTTGGAGGGGAAGGGTGTCCTTCCAGGAGGGGAAGGGTGTCCATTCATACCTTTTAATGCCAATGTCTTTAGGATGGAGTCCATAGGCTGCTCTTAACTTTCTAATTCACAAATTTTATATATATTAAAACATCACAGAATTTTGGCAAAATAATGATCTTCATTTGCTTTCTGAAATTTGTATTTTTAGGAAATGCTGGCCAAGTTGGAATTTGGCACAGTGGAGGAGAGAAGAGATAATGCAAGGGTAAAGATTATTTTCTTTCTTGTAATATTTTTTTCTCCCTCCAGTCTAAACAAAAGTGAATGCTGCTCTGTATTTACAAAAATATATTATCTACACTAAAGGCGCTCTCGGCCAGTTAGTGAAGGTGTCCTTTTGCCAAGTCAAGGGAACTTTGAAATAATACAGGTCAGATTTTTGTTACTCATGCTGTTGAAAAATGACTTAAGTATTTATAAGAAATAATCATAATTTTCATGGTTTTCAGTACCATCACATGCATGAAAAGTGTGTTTCAATTTTCTTGAGACCAAGAAAATTATGCCTTTACCTTTTGGACTCTAGCATCTTGAAATGACAAACCAGAGGTTGAATTATTTTCTCTTTTGTAGAACTTTGGAGTTTTGGATTGTTGTGAAAAGCCCATCATATCAGCCCTATCACAGTCAGTAAGTACAAAGCTCACTTTTCCTTTGTATCACTGCACAGATTACTTGAGATTTGAAAATTGTCTTTTGTCTTTGTACATTATGCCATCCCACATCCCGGCCAATATATCATCACCTCTGGCATCTTTGCCTTGCGTCCTCTTCCAATTTCACCTTGCATCCCATATGACCTCCAACTATCCGTACCGTATGCAATGTCACTCCTTGTCCCCTACCACCCCCATCCCATATGACAATCCATCACCTGCCGCATATGACATCCTACCCCCCCCCCCCCCTTCCTGTTCCATCTGTCGTACCATAACCTATTTCCATTCCACCTTTTAATGGTTAGACAATAAATCTAAAAGAGTTTCTGCATTTAAACTGAAATTTGTTCTAAAGATATGATATTTTTTGTTTTTAATGATTATTTCAAATTGCTAATCTTGTAAGAATTTTCTTCTATTTAAAAGAAATGAAATAAAACTTGTTGAAAAATTACAAAGACTTGCAATAGCTTAACATTTTCTATTAGATAGCTTAACATTGTCTATTAAATAACTTGATTGACATTTTCTATCAAATAGCTTGACATTTTCTATTAGATAGCTTGACATTTTTCATCAAATAGCTTAACATTTTCCATCAAATAGCTTGACATTTTCTATTAAATAGCTAGACATTTTCTAATAAAAAGTTTGACATTTTCTATTAAATAGCTTGACAATTTCTATTAAATAGCTAGACATTTTCTAATAAAAAGTTTGACATTTTCTATTAAATAACTTGACTTTCTATTAAATAGCTTGACATTGTCTATTAAATAGCTTGATTGACATTTTCCATCAAATATCTTGACATTGTCTATTAAATAGCTTGAATGACATTTTCTATTAAATAGCTTGACATTTTTTATTAGATAGCTTGATTGACATTTTCCATCAAATAGCTTGACATTTTCCATCAAATAGCTTGACATTTTTTTATCAAATAGCTTGACATTTTCTATTAAATAGCTTGATTGTTATTTTCTATTAAATAGCTTGACATTTTCTATCAAATATCTTGACATTGTCAATTAAATAGCTTGAATGACATTTTCTATTAAATAGCTTGACATTTTCTATTAAATACCTTGATTGACATTTTTCATCAAATAGCTTGACATTTTCCATCAAATAGCTTGACATTTTTTATCAAATAGCTTGACATTTTCTATTAAATAGCTTGATTGACATTTTCCATCAAATATCTTGACATTGTCTATTAAATAGCTTGAATGACATTTTCTATTAAATAGCTTGACATTTTTATTAAATAGCTTGATTGACATTTTCCATCAAATAGCTTGACATTTTCCATCAAATAGCTTGACATTTTTTATCAAATAGCTTGACATTTTCTATTAAATAGCTTGATTGTTATTTTCTATTAAATAGCTTGACATTTTCTATCAAATATCCTAACATTTTATATTAAATAGCTTGAATGACATTTTCTATTAAATAGCTTGACATTTTCTATTAAATAGCTTGACATTTTCCATCAAATAGTTTGACATTTTCCATTAAATTGTTTGACATTTTCCATCAAATAGCTTGACATTTTCTATCAAATAGCTTGACATTTTCTATTAAATAGCTTGATTGACATTTTCTATTAATAAATATCTTGACATTGTCAATTAAATAGCTTGAATGACATTTTCTATTAAATAGCTTGACATTTTCTATTAAATACCTTGATTGACATTTTTCATCAAATAGCTTGACATTTTCCATCAAATAGCTTGACATTTTTATCAAATAGCTTGACATTTTCTATTAAATAGCTTGATTGACATTTTCTATCAAATAGCTTGACATTTTCTATCAAATATCTTGACATTGTCTATTAAATAGCTTGAATGACATTTTCTATTACATAGCTTGACATTTTCTATTAAATAGCTTGATTGACATTTTCCATCAAATAGCTTGACATTTTCCATCAAATAGCTTGACATTTTCCATCAAATAGCTTGACATTTTCTATTAAATAGTTTGACATTGTCTATTAAACAACTTGATTGACATTTTCTATCAAATAGCTTGACATTTTCTTTTAGATAGCTTGACATTTTCCATCAAATAGCTTAACATTTTCCATCAAATAGCTTGACATTTTCTATTAAATAGCTTGACATTTTCTATTAAATAGCTTGATTGACATTTTCCATCTAATAGCTTGACATTTTCTATTAAATAGCTTGACATTTTCTATTAAATAGCTTGATTGACATTTTTCATCAAATAGCTTGACATTTTCCATCAAATAGCTTGACATTTTTATCAAATAGCTTGACATTTTCTATTAGATAGCTTGATTGACATTTTCTATCAAATAGCTTGACATTTTCTATCAAATATCTTGACATTGTCTATTAAATAGCTTGAATGACATTTGCTATTAAATAGCAAGACATTTTCTATTAAATAGCTTGATTGACATTTTCCATCAAATAGCTCGACATTTTCCATCAAATAGCTTGACATTTTCCATCAAATAGCTTGACATTTTGTATTGAATAGCTTGACATTTTCCATCAAATAGCTTGACATTTTCCATCAAATAGCTTGACATTTTCTATTAAATAGCTTGACATTGTCTATTAAATAACTTGATTGACATTTTCTATCAAATAGCTTGACATTTTCTATTAGATAGCTTGACATTTTTCATCAAATAGCTTAACATTTTCCATCAAATAGCTTGACATTTTCTATTAAATAGCTAGACATTTTCTAATAAAAAGTTTGACATTTTCTATTAAATAGCTTGACTTTCTATTAAATAGCTTGACATTTTCTTTTAAATAGCTTGATTGACATTTTCCATCAAATAGCTTGACATTTTCTATTAAATAGCTTGATATTTTCCATCAAATAGCTTGACATTTTCTCTTGCTTTCAGCTGGAAACCGACAATGATGTCAGAGTGAAATATGAGGCTGCTAGGTCACTTATATCCCTGGGCTACTGGACAGAGGCCGCCGTGATGGAATTGGTTCACCACATGAACTATGGTACCCATGAGGCCAAGCAAGCTACCGTGGCAACCATGATTAATGCTAGGAATACACAATATGTGAACAAAGTAAGGGCTTC
Organism: Chiridota heheva; assembly: GCA_020152595.1. Classification (NCBI taxonomy): domain Eukaryota; kingdom Metazoa; phylum Echinodermata; class Holothuroidea; order Apodida; family Chiridotidae; genus Chiridota; species Chiridota heheva. The sequence continues at coordinate 75,338 of JAIGNY010000935.1, forward strand.
AATCTTGGACAAAATTAGTTGGAATATTACGTACAAATGTGCACTGCTTTTTTTATTAACATACTTTTCTATTTTTGTATTATTCAACATTCATACACCATAGATAATGTTACTTTTGTTTGGTGGTTCTTTGTTCTGTATACCATGATTTTTTAAGTAGTATGTTTTTTTATTCTTAGAACATTTGCATAATTTCTCTCCTCCTCCCACCTTCCCTTCCATTCAATGTTGACCATTTGTTATGGTTTTTTTAAATATTTAATTATATAGGCTAAATCAAAGAAACTCCAACAGTGGAAAGGGGGAAGGGGTGGGGAGTTAAAAATTGAGAAAGGTAATACTCCAGGATTACAACACTAATTATTAGCTCCCCCTTTCCTCTTTCCCCATCCCATTCAGCGTTGAACATTTGTAATGATTTTTTTTTAAATTAGATGGGCTAAATCACAGAAACTCCCAACAATTTTGTCGAAGATAATTGAGTTGCTATTTTTTATGTAAGATTCCTGCAGATATAATTTACTGCGGATTACAGTGATTATTTTTTGCCCAATGAATGGTGTTCTCACTTTCTGTTAATTGGGCCGAAACAATTTTTGGCCTGGGACATCAGAACAGTGGGCTTGTGTCTTCCACTTTTTTTGTTTCTTTTCACAAAGTTAAAAAGGTGGTCTAGTGGTCATAGCATCAGCTTGGCATGCTAAGAAGTCCTGGGTTCAATTCCCGGTGGGGGTGGGTCTTCACTTACCAGAAGTACGTCACAACTGGTTAGTAGAATGGGCATGGACATCTCTTTATACCTAAACTGTTAAGAAAGGGAAGGAAAATACTTAATTTACCTACCTAATTACCTAACTAAAACAAATGTTCTTTGAAGTGTTTTTTCTTCAAATGTAGACAAGTGTTCTGCTTTTCAAAGTGAGGCTTCACTTCTGATTTGTTCATTAGAAATGTGATAGAGATAACATTTAATTAACAATGTTGCAAGCTGAGTTGATATGAAAACTTTCAAAGTTAGTCGATCTGGGGGTGACTCTTGATATTATGCACTTGCCACCCCCTCTCCCCCTCCTGAAGAAGAAAAAATAATCATAATGATAATAATAATGATAATAATAATAATAATAATAATAATAATAATAATAATAATAATAATAATAATAATAATAATAATAATAATAATAATAATAATAATGATAATAATAATAATAATGATAATAATAATAATAATAATAGTTATAATTATAATTATAATTATAATTATGATTATAATCATAATAATGATAATGATAATAATAATAATGATACAAATAATAAATAAAATAAAAAATAAAAATAATAATGATAATAATTCTTCCATTGTCACTGTTTTTGCCAATTATTCAGTCATCACCTGTGGAATGGGAACATTCAGTCTGTAATAAAATCTTGTTTGCGTATTGGACAGAGAGTTAACCACACTTTTAAAATGGGTGATGCAACATTTTCTAAATGTCAATTTTCATTATTACCACAAGACATGCTCAGTGCATTGCCCACTGTTTGATTCATCCAGTTTGAATTCACCCCTCCTTCATCCCCCCTTTTTCTGTCGATTTTACAGAAACTTCCGATCGTGAAAAAGTTGATTTCAAGCCTCAAGCGTCTTTTGGGAGCTCCAGAAGGAGACGATCTTGGCTACAATTGCGCCATCTGTCTAGGGAGACTGTGTGTCATAGATCCGGTTGCGACGCATAAACTACTGAACAGCCTCAAAAGCAACGATACCCATGTGACCGCAAAGGTTAGCCGTAGAATCAGTTAAATATTTCATTGTTTGACGGATTTATGGTCTATGAGCATGTAGGGGATTCAGTTGATGTATTGCTTCAGAGATTAACCACAAACGTTAGCCAGGAATGTAGACTTCCTGATTTTTCTGGAATACCGGATTTTGTGGTATTTAAAAAAGAAAAATGTAATCTTTTTTATATGTAATTTTATTATTTTTATGTAATTTTTTATTTTAATTTCATTGTTGACAATAAATAGAAAATCAAACAAGATATGTGAAACTAGTGTGTATGCTAGAAATAAACTTAAACTTCAACAATCATATCGGTCTTTCCATTGAAGCACCGGAACCAGGATTTCTGGGTATCTGAAGAGTGAATATTTTTAGGCTCAATTTTTGGATGGAGTGCATTTTCATATTTGATAGTATGAGGATGTTTTCATTTCCTACTTACATCCCTTTGGGGTTAACTGTAGCATTTGTTCATTTTTCGTTACTAAAAGGATCTTGCATATAATTTCTGTATTATTTAAAGTCATATCATTAGTAAAGGCACTGCTTAAAAATTTGGCCTGCAATTTTGATGCAACAAATTAACCACATCATTTCACAAGATTAACTTTGCATCATAACATTGAGGTTTAAATAGCTCTATGCTTAATACTTCATTTCATCTTTCCCCAGCAGCAAAGACAAACAATGCCAGCATTGATTACAGTTACTACTTATATTACAAAGGATTGCCATTATATTCAGATGTGTGTCACTAAAAATACCACGTAACACCAGTGGGAGTAGTTGTTATCTTGAAGGAACCTTGGAGAGGTGAAACTGTATACAGTTTTGTGGTTTGGGAAACAAAGAAATATATAACTTTTTCTCGACCGGCCCTGCTCCATTCGAGGGCAGGCTGAGATGTTACTGGTTTTAAGCAGAGCCGTTTCTAATGTGGACGTATAGAGACAATGTTAGTTGAATTGCGGTGTAACAATTTTGTGTGGAGTATTTGCATTGTCATGACCCGTGCATTAAATTCCCGTAATGCACTAACTTGAGTTTTTGGTTTTGGTCCATTTTTACAACAGGCAAATTTCTTAACAAAGCGAAATAACACATGTAAACTTTTCTCATTTTCATTTTTCATTCTTTTTTTTGTTTTTTATGCATTTTAAACAATTTATCATGGAAATTTTATAAAAAGAATAATGTTGTGGCATCGTGTTTTTATGTGTATTTAATACACAGGGACAAAGGACTTTGCACTTACGAATCATGATGAATAACTATACATTTTCAGTCCATTGCACCCAAACTCATTAGAGTGTTTATAACTCTCCGATGAAAACATCCTTTTAAAAGTCTAAATGAATCCTCAGCCCCACATTACTCGCATGACTTGGCCCTGCAGTAATCAAATCCACAATACCTGGCTCTTTACAATAAGTTCTGTTGTGTGCATATAGATGATTGAGAGTGTAATTACTGATGCATATAATCACTGAACTATTTGTGGTGGGTTTCTTAATTGCCTCTAGCAGAGTCTAAAAATCATACCCGCTGAAATGGAGGTTCTTGCGAGTGAAAAGACTGAAAATTTGTAGCAAGGATTGGGTGTAATGTGACTCCTAAATTTGGGTCATTCTACTCAGGCCAAAGTCCTTTGTCCCGTGCATTAAAAACCATGAAAGTAGCAACAAATTTGGTTAAAAATTGACCAGTTAACAATGTTTTGAATTTTTGGCATCAATGTATTTATTTGTAATATACATGGGAGTGACCTTGGTAAATTGAATCCTTTGTTCTGCGAAGGTGCACGGCAGCCAACTTAACGTTTTCCAGTCTTAACCACACCCTCTAAACGTATGGTAGCAGCAATTCATGATGAAATAACCTTCCTTGGGAGGAATGGTCCAGCAATCATTCATGGGTTTTGCCCAAAGTCCTCCCAAGCATATAATGTATATTTATATTTATGTTCAACCAAGGACTAATCTGAATTACTTCACTGCACAGCAGTTATGAGGCTTGAGCCTTAGATGAATGACCTATTGTGTACAGTGTAACAGTAGCTGGTTGCTAAGAAGTGAACTGTGACTAAACTATGAAGATGCTGTCACTTAAGAGGGTATAGATTACCCCGTGTTGTGTATGGTGTAACAATAGCTAGATGCTAGTCAATGAATTGTGAAGAGTCTCTCGGGTTGAATGGTGTGGATTACCCCTGATTTAAAAAAATTGAAGGTGTCGGGTTGAAGGGGTCTAAGGGCCAAAAATTCTTAATGTGACTTTGAATGTCATTATTTACAGTGACTGAGATTTAAAAATTAGATTTCTTAGAAACGTTGAATTCATAATTGTTCAATGTAAATAACTTGAACGTTTGTTTAATGTGTATACATGGTACAGTATTTGACTACAACCAAAACATATAGATCTTTAAGATGTAAATATATCATATCGGAATGCAAAACCGATACTGCCATACTTGGTTGGGTGTGGTTAATGAAAGAATTGAAAAGGAAACTGTTTTCTTGTTTGTAAGGATTCCAAATATTATAAGGATCCGCTTTCTCACAACAAATAGCTTTGCAAACTTGGTCATGTTATTATTAAACTAATAAGTCAGCGGTCAAGTTAGCTAATCTTAAAGGATATAACCACACAGAATCTACTTTGCCAGATTATTCAGCTTCTTACCTCTAAGGCTATTACATAATCTCTACCATGGTAACTTAACCTCATGCAACCAGGGCTGCAGGGAAATGACCACTCCCCCCCCCCCTCTAACGATATATGTTTGGGCAAAATTATAAGCAAAATTTTGCCAAAAGTTATTTGTTTCAGCAACATTACATTATTGAGCAATTTCCATTTTCAAAATAGCAATGCCTATGTCTCCTTCATGTGCCATATCAATATGACAATACCACCTAAACAGAAGTGTCAAGATTAGAACCAAAGCAGACGAGACATTCATATTTAAGACAGAATAATATCAGGTCAAATCAGAAATGCCCAATGCCAGAAAAATTAGTTAGAATGGATAAATATATATTTTTTTCTCACTGCTATCTGACCTATTTCAAATTTTTGTGATTGTCATATTTAATTTTAAACATGGTTTAATCTTAACACAAAAAATATAAATAAAAATTGTACCCTCACAGTCCATCATGTCCTCCTTGCCTTTCCCACTGTACAAACTTTCCAGAGCTTCCCTTGCTCCCCACAACTCAATAGTCGAGCTCTTCCAGAAAAACCCTCCGGATAAAATTATCTCCTTCCATCATCATGCTACAACCATATTTAGTCCTTCTCTCCCACTCCCCTCCCCCCCTCTCTACTTTTGTTTTCACCCATGGACTTCCTCTCTCGATCCCAGCTTTCTGGCTTTTAGTTCTCATGTTTCTCTCAATTTCTCCCTGTCTTCGTTTCTTCCTAACTCTAGAATGATCTGACCTTTCAGGCACAATTTGACCCTCACTGTCCTGGTGCCATTAAGCCCTCATCAAACAAACAAACAAACAAACAAAACTTATTAATCCTAAGAATTGTTCATTCAACTGACCTTGCTAAGGACGGAAATAGGCCACACCCACCATAGCAACACGGTAACTAGGTGGGGCAAACAAACATCAAATCTGCAATCATGCATGAGCAATGCATTGACATTTAGATGTTCAGGTGTCCTGTTGCAAGTTATGATCCATTTATGAAACTTCTCCGGATCTTTAGAGATTTTAGCAAAAGGAATAAACAAAATTCAATTTGCCAACCATTCAGGGTAACCGGAATCAGATTTACAAAGCCCGCAGTGGGCCTGGCCCATAAGCGCAATTTTTGTTCACCACTTTGTCGTCACTCAGTCTGTGTGTGCATAAATTTGTTTTGTAGAGTATATTGCATTGACTGCATGAGCGCACGCCGCTAATACTGTACCATCACTGCATAGGATGTTTGCCCCCACTTAGTTACGCAGATTTTGTTGCTAGGCATATTCATGTGGTGATTGGTTGAAAAAGCTGTCAGCTTAGACAGGTTAATTAATCAATCAATCATTGTTATTTATATAGTGCCGAAAATCAATATATTGCACTAGGTGCGCTAATCAGGCACATTAAGGAACTAAAATATGTGGGCTAGTTCAAAAAGATGATGCTTTAAAAAAAGAAATGAAAATGTTAATGGATTTTTTCAAGGAGCATAGCAGGAAAAATCTCTCTCAGAGAAAGTCATATGACAAGTTCCTGGCTCAACAAATAGTGGCGCAGATGAAGTGGAACGAATGCATCATTCAAGTGTTTTTTATAAGTATTGATTAAAATTCGTACACTAATTTATTTAGCATGGAAAGGGAACATTAAAACTGCAAAATGGTATCTAAATATTGGAGCTTTGTGAAATAAATTAAAATTGGTTTTTGATATTTTATTAACCAACCATCTTGCTTTGTTTTTTTATAGTCTTTAGAGATCCTGGTCCGGCAGATGCAGGTGGCTGATAGTGAGGTGTTGAAGATCACCCTTCATCAATTCCAGAACTCTTGTGTTTGGAAGCATAGAGCTTCTGCTGCACGATTATTGGTTGTTCTTGGTGAGATCATCACATTTTTGCTTATTATTTTTTTTCTCTTCAAAATGTGGAACATTTCAACTAAATTTCACCTCTTTTTTACACCAATCAAAAATGTGATGTCAGTTTTTGTAGCATAAAATAATGGTCCTTAGTAGTCAGTTGAGCCCAGAAATTTTGTAAAGTTTTGTGTGTTTACTACAATCACAGCCAAAACATTATTGGGACAAAACTGCTTAAAAATTCCAAACATAATTTTTCCTACTCCCTTTCTTTGCAAACAACATGGTAAAATGCGACTGCCCACATTGAATGAGTGTAGTGGGGACTTGTCCCAACTGCTTTTGGCTACGGTTGCAGCTGTAATTTTAAATTTGTGCAAGTAAGCTGCATCATGTACCAAAATGACTCCTTTCGCACCAATCTAAGATATGATGTTTGGCAAATTTAATTTACTGCAGTCCCCATTCTGCAACTTGTCCCATTGTCAGCTGTGAACCAACCGATTTCAAATTGGTTGTGATGATTCCATTGCTAGATGGACAAGTAGAGAGTTTTAATTAATTAGAAAGGGTGCACAATTTTGAACAGAATTTTTTTATAAATTTCATCAAAAGCATGAGTAGTTTACAAGTTTGAAGAATTTTGAATATATGAAGAAGAAAACAAATCTTCAATGCAGTTCTTTAAATTTCTGTTCTACATTTCAGTCACTGAAAGTGGTCAGACTTGTTTTCTCCTTTGAAATTTTGATTGAGGAGATTCAAAACATTGCTACCATTAAGGATGGCATAAAGAAATTCATAGGTTTTTTTGTTGTGATTTTACGAAATTTAAATAAAATTTGCATTCTTACTGAAATGCTCCAATTTTTAACTGATTTTGGTGATTTAATCATTGATGGTTTAACTCCTCGAGTCCCAGCGTCTTCAAAAAGTGACTGCAATTTTTTGAGAACTTTTTTTTTTCAGAATTAATCTGCATAACTTTCCTTTCGTTTTCTTTTACTACAAGTTTGGTTTATATGAATGGTAAGACAATAAACTTTTCAATAAAGAAAATCAAAATAAAAGAAAATATTGACAGAAATGTGCAAATTTGCACATTTGAAGCAAAATTAGGCCAATTTCTTTGAAGTTTTTCGTGAATAATGAAAATGGAGGATTTTTTTACATATTTAGATTGTTTATGAAATTTCCTTTCCATTGTTACCAGTCTAATTTTTTTTTCTCAATGCAAAACATAAAAAAAACAATGAAAATAAACAATTCAAAATCACCGCTGTAATTATTCGCGAAAACAAAGCCGCGCATCCGGTACGGTTTTCAAACACGTGAAGTCTTCCATGTATACCGCTACACTACACTGGCTGTGAGTAAGTGATAGGTTTTTTTAGAACTTATATTACAGTTTGGACAAAGAGGGGGTAGTTGCTTTTTTTTAAATCAATTGAAAATGTGGGGAACTACCATTCCGATGATATTTTTTGCGTAGGGCAGTTGTATTGCGATCAGGAACTGCGATTTTTGTCGAAAACTGGTCTCAAAAAGTCTAAAAATCATGAAATTTTGCACAAATTTTTCCAAAAAAAGATATTGATGATAAGGGGTAGTCAAAATTTGACCGGAATTGGATGCATTGATGTCTTTCACAGTTTCTATAGGTTTTCAGGCAACAGCAAGATCTGGAAGTAAGACAAGTTAAGTTTCTAAAAAAAAAAAATTATGAAAGTTTTCTTTTTACCCATTTTTAAGTGAGTTTACTAAAAAATTCTCAATAAAGCCCTCATCAAAAATGTCTTAATTTTTTGTAAGAACTATTCGAGCTCTTTCAAATTATACCAGGATCATTGCTGTGGGCCTATTTGACGAAGTAAAATAATTTTTTGAAAATTGCATGTCGAATCATTCGTGCATGTCCAATCAGTCGTGCCGCGACCACGTGGACGTCAAAGGGTCAAAGCCTATATTCTTCCACTTAAGCACAAGTTGTCCCTTACATCCATATAACTACATTCTCATTCTATTAACGACATCATCTTCTTCAGGTGCAAAGTGCTTTGAGACTGAAGAGGACATGATGAAGGTGTATAACATCTTGGAGCGACGTCTTTATGATGATCCGAGCACGGTAGGTAATCGCTCATCCAGGTGTTTATTTTTGTATTGAGGATTTGCTGAAGTAAAAATATTGTTGATGTTCATAGCAAGGATGTAGCCAACGTTTTAGAATGGAAGGAGGGGGCATATCACCAACAGAAAACAATCCTGATGTCGTAAAATATTTTTGAATATTTTGACACTATGTTTATATATTACACTGTTCAAGGCTAATTTTAAGTAAAGAACCAAAATATAAGGTAATTTCAAAATCTGGTTTTTTTTCTCTGGTGCAGGGGTGGGAGTGAGGGGGGTGGAAGGGGAAGTGATCATACAACCCTGTTGAAACCCTGATCCCATGCTCATAAAGTTTCAGAGTATAATTGGTGAAGGACAAGAGATCAATTGCAGGAAAATAAGTGCAGAAATTACCTTTACAGATTATTATAGATCTAAAATGTTTGGAAGTGTTAGTGACAATAGAAATTTCTTACTTAATTGATTGCTTTTGTGTTAATTTACCCTGAAAAAAATGTGTGCATATCAACTTGTATGAATATTCAGAAACTACGAATTTAGAAACTACTTTTTTTGACTAAACACTTCAGAAGCTACTCAAGATAAAACTCTGTGATTCAATTACACCACTGAAATTTGACCTGTGTGTATTTTCCATTATTGAAACCCCACCCCCACAACCATAAAAAGGTTTTAAGGAAGTATCAGGTTGGGCACTGTTCAAATCCTCTCTTTAACCTAGCTGCCACTTGGAAAAATGAATGATAAGGTCAACATTTGATTGAGAGAGGAGGTGCATGGATGAAAAAACAAAGTAGAGAGAGGGGATGGAAGAGGAGAACTTAATATGGTTTTAGAGGGAAGCATGATGAAGGAAGGAGATAATTTTATCCGGAGGATTTTTCTGGAAGAAGTCAGCAATTGAGTTGTGGGGAGTAAAGGAAGCTCTGGGATGGTTGTACAGGGGGCAAGCAAAGAGAACGTGATGGACTGTGAGGGTGCAATGGCAATTTTTGCAGAGGGGTTGGGGGGAGCCAATAAGGAAGTGAGAGTGAGATCCCAGCTTTCTGACTTTTAGTTCTTGTATTTCTCTTAATCTCCCCCTGTTTTCTTCCTTCCTACCTCTAGAACTATCTAACCTCTCAGGCACAATTTGACCCTCGTTGTCGTGGTGCTGTTAAGCCCTCATCAAACAAACAAACAACATTTAATGATTAACTCTTGTATCTCAATTGGCCAAAACAAATTGTTTTACTATTAATTGACTGATTTTTGCAATTATTACTCATTGTTCTACATAACAGGAGGTACAGCATGAAATAGCAGATACATTAGCGGCTCTTGGAATGAGAGAATGGGTCGTGGATCGAATGGAAAAGTAAGTTTCTGTTCTGTCTCTGTTAATTCAATATCACTGAAGGTAGTGAGTGTACAAGATGGAGAGGTGACTGACAATACTGTGACTACATTTTGTCTTCCTCGGTAAAGAACAGACCTGACTTGTTAACACTGCGCCAAATGTTTAATGCCATGATTTAAAGTGTAAAAAGCTATGTGCTTCTGGTTCAAGGAAATATGTCCTTTCTTATGCCAAATTTGGGCAGGGGGCAAAGGAAGAGGTGGGTGGGAACCACAGAGATCCTCACCACCCATCCCACCTGCCTAATTTTCTCAGATATTTGGCTTGGTACACCCTCTTCCGCAAACATAACTCCTGATTAACCCTTTATTGCCAGCGTGTACTCACAGGCTTATTATAGTGATCTAGCAACTTTCCCTTTAGGCCGAAAAATGAGAGTAAAGGATTATGCTAATTCATGCAATTTTCAAAATAGTAGAAGTTGCATGTTGCAATCACTCTGTTCATGTCAAGCACATACCAGTCTAGTGACATGTAGTTTGTACATATCGTCCTTGTTTTGAATGTGGCGAATGTAGGGTCGGCTGGAAAAGGGTTTTTTTTTTTTTTTGGACATTTTTAAACACATATTTTTATCATTTATATGTTTATTTTCCTCGTTTTCTATAAATAATAAATTATTTAATGTGTAAATAATAAACCATTGACACCAAGACAAAAAACAGATACTTGTTAATAAGAGTAATTTGCAATTATACTTTGTTAATTGCACATTCGTCAGTATGTCAAAAGGAAAACTAACTTTGCACATTTGTCACTAGTCAAAACAGGGACGATATGTGAAACAACATTAAATTCTGAATAAATGCCCTTGAAATCTTTGAGGAAAAAAAAAGAAGCTAAATCCATCCGAGCCATTAGGCTCATTGAGCCAGTGCTTATCCCTGGTTTCCATGGCGCAAGCGGTTGAGAGTACATTACTCCCCCAGACGGGACGCTAGATTAACTCCCCAGCAGTGCTGGTACTTATTTTACAGCTGAGTGGACTGAAGCAAGTAGAGTAATGTGTCTTGCTCGAGGACACAATGCAGCGATCACGGCGGGAATCGAACTCGATACCTCTCAAATATGAGCATGACTCCTTAACCACTGAGCTGCAGCACCTCTAAAAGCAAAATCAAAAGGTTTCAAGATTTTAGAATTTAGGCAAACTTTGTAATGTCATCAGATGTATCCAGCTAAATATCCTTAAGTAATTCTTTAAAATGTGTTCTTCAATTTAAGCCAGTTATAAATTTCATGTCTTCATTGCTGGTTACTTGTTGCCACAGAGGTATAATAAAGTTTCAAAATACTGGAATGGAATCAGATGTTGACCTTTGCAAATATTTTTTAGAGAGGATTGAAAAACAAAGGATTTAAATGAAAACTATGGGAGATGTGTTTATCTGCGTACGGTATATTCCCAAATAAACGCCCTGAGGGGTGTTACATTTTCAAACGGGGTATTTATTATAGGTTAAATTTCATTTGTACTTACTGTGTGCATAACAAGTGCAACTCTTTTGACTTTGTATGTTATGGCCAGTTTTACAGTTTTTAAATGAGTTTTGGCTGAAGCCTAGTGTTAAATCACACCTTGTATTTATTATTATGATATTACCAATCAAATTAAGTGTGACTCGATGGGGGTTGGGGGCGTTTATTAGAGCGGGGAAATTTATTAGGGATTATACGGTATGTCACAAATTATTGTGCAATAATCCCCAAAAATTGAAAATCCTGTAAAATGGTTCGTTTTTAAACAATTTTGATGAGATGTTTTGCTGTATTAAGGGGCCATTGTAAATTTTGAAGCAATAAAGCTACAGCCTCTACATGTCAATAAGATGATGGGCTAAGAAGCTACAGCCTCTACATGTCAGCAAGATGATGGGCTAAGAAGCTACAGCCTCTACATGTCAACAAGATGATGGGCTAAGAAGCTACAGCCTCTACATGTCAACAAGATGATGGGCTAAGAAGCTACAGCCTCTACATGTCAGCAAGATGATGGGCTAAGAAGCTACAGCCTCTACATGTCAGCAAGGTGATGGGCTAAGAAGCTACAGCCTCTACATGTCAACATGATGATGGGCTGAGAAGCTACAGCCTTTACATGTCAACAAGATGATGGGCTAAGAAGCTACAGCCTCTACATGTCAACAAGATGATGGGCTAAGAAGCTACAGCCTCTACATGTCAACAAGATGATGGGCTACAGCCTCTACATGTCAACAAATGAAGCTACAGCCTCTACATGTCAACATGATGATGGGCTGAGAAGCTACAGCCTCTACAGCCTCTACATGTCAACAAGATGATGGGCTAAGAAGCTACAGCCTCTACATGTCAACAAGATGATGGGCTAAGACAGCATGTCAACAAGATGACAGCCTCTACATGTCAACAAGATGATGGGCTAAGAAGACAGCTACAGCCTCTACATGTCAACAAGATGATGGGCTAAGAAGCTACAGCCTTTACATGTCAACAAGATGATGGGCTAAGAAGCTACAGCCTCTACATGTCAACATGATGATGGGCTGGGAAGCTACAGCCTCTACATGTCAACAAGATGATGGGCTCAACAAGAAGCTACAGCCTCTACATGTCAACATGATGATGGGCTGAGAAGCTACAGCCTTTACATGTCAACAAGATGATGGGCTAGATGAGAAGCTACAGCCTCTACATGTCAACAAGATGATGGGCTAAGAAGCTACAGCCTCTACATGTCAACAAGATGATGGGCTAAGAAGCTACAGCCTCTACATGTCAACAAGATGATGGGCTAAGAAGCTCCAGCCTCTACATGTCAACAAGATGATGGGCTAAGAAGCTACAGCCTCTACATGTCAACAAGATGATGGGCTAAGAAGCTACAGCCTCTACATGTCAACAAGATGATGGGCTAAGAAGCTACAGCCTCTACATGTCAACAAGATGATGGGCTAAGAAGCTACAGCCTCTACATGTCAACAAGATGATGGGCTAAGAAGCTACAGCCTTTACATGTCAACAAGATGATGGGCTAAGAAGCTACAGCCTCTACATGTCAACAAGATGATGGGCTAAGAAGCTACAGCCTCTACATGTCAACAAGATGATGGGCTAAGAAGCTCCAGCCTCTACATGTCAACAAGACGGTGGGCTAAGAAGGGATAATACCCCTGTGAAAAGCTCAAACTTATACCACCACCACCACAACAGTAAAAAACAGAAATACTTTTTTTTTTTTTTTTTTAAGTTGAAACATTTATTAATCATAACGAAAAATAATGATCCATTTTTTTAAATTTGTTTCCTTTCTTTTTTGTTTTGTTTTACTTTGAATCTATACGGTTTCTGGTGTTATTGTAAGCAAAGGATTTGTAACAGTGGTTACGCTAATCATTGAGACTATTTTTGTCTTGCAGGATATTAATTCTCTATAACTGAAACTAACGTCAACTGTTTTAGGTGTTTTGATCCTATCAGTAATCAAATCACCGAAAAAAACAGGAAATATTTATAGGGTTTTTAAGGAAATGAAACGGTAAATCATGCATTGAGCATATTCTTCCTTATTATCGTGATCCATTTGTTTTTTAATTTTTTATATTTTTAGAATTTGGAACAAAAATGTTATTGATAGTTTTTAATATACAGACTGGCAATTAGTTTTTCTTGTGATGCCCTTTGAACCGAGAAAGGACAATACCGACTCCTCCAGCTACTGCCCCATCGCCCTCACCCGCTGTCTCTGTAAAATTATGGAAAGGATCATAAACCAGAGACTAAACTGGTTCCTTGAGACCAACAGAATCCTCTACCCTCACCAAAGCATCTTCCGGAAACGTTGCAATACCCTGGACCAGTTAATTACGTTCGACACCACTATCCGGGAATCCTTTGCAAAGATGGAACACCTCATTGCCATTTTTTAAGACCTTGAGAAAGCTTTTGACACTACTTGGAAATACGGCATTATCCGCAAACTTTACACCATTGGCCTCAAGAGGCCATCTCCCCATTTTTATTCAAAACTTCCTCTCACCCAGGCAGTTCCAAGTTTGTATTGGCCACACCCTCTCCAACCCCTACCCCTATGAAGAGGGCATCCTCCAAGGCAGCATCCTCTCTCCCACGAGCCAACGAACCCCCCTTTCTACTTAGATGTAAAAAGCTTAGCCTCTCCTATGCTTTTAGAGTCCTCACCAACACCCAGAACCCTGTTTACAACCTCATTAGGTACCCCAATTTCTCCTCCCTCTTTGATAGGACTAAAACCCTATCGCCCCCCTTCAGCTTACGCATTAAATCAGACCTCTTTCAACTTGGCATCAACCCCGCCACTCTCGGCACCTATTCCTGGCCCACTTTTCCGCCTTGGGCCACCCCCCTTCCTTCTGTCCACCTAGACCTCTCCACTTATAACAAATCTCAAACTCACCCTAATCTCTTCATCAATCTCCACAACCAAATCAAAGACCAACTCTCAAATTACACCTCCATCTATACTGATGGCTCCAAGGAAGGCAACAAGACAGCTGCTGCTGCCATCATCCAAGACATCACCCTCAGTAGCAGACTTCCTGACCACTCATCCATCTTTTCAGCCGAGGCTAAGGCCATTCTCCTCGCCCTCAACTTTATTGAGTACTCTCCTCTTAGTCACTTTGCCATTTTCTCTGACTCAAAGGCTGTTCTTACTTCATTACTCAATCTTAAATGGGATAACCTCACCTGCCACCTCCTCCTGCGGAAACTCTTTTCTCCCACCCTCTGCAGGAAAAGTGTTCTTTTCTTCTGGATACCCAGCCATGTTGGCATCCCTGGCAATGACAGGGCTGATACAGCCGCTAAGCTTGCCCTTAACCTCCTCCCTTCCCCTTTTCCCAAAACCCTCTCTGACATCAAACCGCTTATCGCTTCTCTTGTTCGTGACCGCTGGCAAACCTTATGGAACTTCCAAATTGATAACAAACTCCATGTTATCCAGCCCACAATCCCGATCAAATCCACCATTAACAACCTTTCTCGTATCGACAACGTTCATATTACCCGTCTTAGAATTGGTCACACCCACCTCACTCACTCCCACCTCCTTATTGGTTCCCCCAACCCCTCTGTAACAATTGCCACTGCATCCTTACAATCCAACACGTTCTCCTTGCTTGCCCCCTGTACAACCTTCCCAGAGCTTCTCTCGCTCCCCCACAACTCAATTGCTGAGTTCTTCCAAAAAATCCTCCAGATAAAATAGTCTCCTTCCTTCAGCATGCATCCCTCTACAACCATATTTAATCCTCCTCTTCCACCCCCTCTCTACTCTGTTTTTAGTTTTACCCATGCACCTCCTCTCTCGATCACAGCTTTCTGGCTTTTGTTCTTGAATTTCTCTCATTCTTCCCCTGGTCTCTTTCCTTACTACCTCTAAAATGATCTGACCTCTCAGGCACAATTTGACCTTCGTTGTCGTGGTGCCGTTAAGACCTCATCAAACAAACAAACAAACTCTCTCCCACTCTCTTCAACCGGAGCATTAATGACATCGCGGACAACCTTGGCCCCAACATCAAACGTACCCTCTACGTGGACAACTTCACCATCTTCTACTCCTCCCCTAGCTTTCCTCTTTTTGAAAATAGACTCCAATTCAGCCTCAACCAGCTGCAAGTCTGGTGCAACAATAACGGTTTTAAATTCTCCAAAGACAAGACAGTCTGCATGCACTTTTGTCATTTCCACAACCTCCACCTCAACTCGAACCTTGTGCTCAATGGCAATCGCATCCCTAAAGTTGAACACACTAAGTTCCTGGGTTTAGTTCTAGACCCCAAGCTCTCCTACAAGCGACACATCACCAACCTGAAACTGAAATGCAACCTTCTTTACCTCCTCTCCAACACCACTTGGAGTGCGAAGCGCCTTGCTCTCCTCAAAATCTTCAGGCTCTCCTCGAAATCTTCAGGCTCACCATTCGTGCCAAGCTTGACTACAGTAGTATTGTCTACTGTGTTACTCACAACTCATACCTCAACCACATCAACACCATGTAAAATGAAGCCCTCAGGCTTTGCCTGGGTGCCTACAGGACCACCCCAATCACCAGCCTTCATGTTGAAGCCAACGAACCCCCCTTTCTACTTAGATGTAGAAAGCTTAGCCACTCCTATGCTTATAGAGCCCTCACCAACACCCAGAACCCTGTTTACAACCTCATTAGGTACCCTAATTTCTCTACCCTCTTTGATAGGACTAAAATCCTATCCCTTCTCTTTAGCTTACGCATTAAATCAGACCTCCTCCATCTCGACATCAACCTCGCCACTCTTGGCACCTTCTCCTGGCCCACTTTTCCTCTTTGGGCCACCCCCTCCCTTCTATCCACCTGGGCCTCTCCATTCATCACAAAACCCAAACCCACCCTAACCTCTTCATCAATCTCCACAACCAAATCAAAGACCAACTCTTAAACTACACCTCCATCTATACTGATGGCTCCAAGGAAGGCAATAAGACAGCTGCTGCTGCCATCATCCAAGACATCACCCTCAGTAGCTTTCGTCCATCTTTTCAGCCAAGGCAAAGGCCATCCTCCTCGCCCTCAACTTTATTGAGTACTCTCCACACAGCCACTTTGCCATCTTCTCCGACTCCAAGGCTGTTCTTACTTCTTTACTCAATCTTAAATGGGATAACTTCACATCCCACCTTCTCCTCCGGAAACTCCTTTCGCCCACTCTCTGCATAAAAAGTATTCTTTTCTTCTGGATACCCAGCCGTGTTGGCATCCCTGGCAATGACAGGGCTGATGCAGCCACTAAGCTTGCCCTCAACCTCCCCCTACCTCATTTTCCAATTCCCTTTCTGACCACTGGCAAACCTCATGGAACTCCTAAATTAATAACGAACTCCACGTCATCCAGCCCACCATTCCGATCAAACCCCCATCAACAACCTCTCTCGTATTAACAACGTTCATATTACCCGTCTTAGAATAGGTCACACCCACCTCACTCACTCCCACCTCCTTATTGGCTCCCCCAACCCCTCTGCAACAATTGCCATTGCACCCTCACAGTCCATCAGGTTCTCCTTGCTTGCCCCCTGTACAACCTTCCCAGAGCTTTCCTCGCTCCCCACAGCTCAATTGCTGAGTTCTTCCAGAAAAACCCTCCGAATAAAATCATTTCCTTCCTTAATCATGCTTCCCTCTACAACCATGTTTAGTTCTCCTCTTCCATCCCTCTCTCTACTTTGTTTTTTCACCCATGCACCTCCTCTCTCGATCTTAATTTTCTGACTTTTTGTTCTCATATTTCTCTCATTCTCCTCCTGTTTTCTTTCCTTCCTACCTCTAGAATGATCTAACCTCTCAGGCACAATTTGACTCTCGTTGTGATGGTGCTGTTAAACCCTCACCAAACAAACAAATATTTATCATGTTATTATTATGACTAACATATAGAGCACTCCCTTCTAGGTATCCCATGCCGTGTAAAATGGACTATTCAATTTTCAGACTTCATCAGATAGGAATGTGGCTAAGCATCTTGGTCAATTCCTAGTATAGTGGTCAGCTTTGGCAAAATGTGTTTCTTGTAATACGAGAAACACTTATTATCTATTAAAATAATTGAAAATTTTAAGGATTTTCATATCAGTTTGGTTTAAATGATTGTAACTGAAAATATTCTTGTTAATTATTTTTGTGTTAAAAATGAACTTTAGTGCAAGAATATCAAAATTAATGAAAAAATATCTATGCAACGCATTGTAAACTTTCTTTATTAAAACTCTATATAGCAAGGCCAGTATGTTATAAATGTTTATATTGTCTTGCAGGCTCCTTGAATCGGAGGATGATGATGATCGAGCACACGCTGTAATCTCAGTGGTATGTATTTTGGCATTCATTCTGCATTTCTAAAGGTTTCGAGAATGAGATGACTCTTGGTTTAGATTTTGCTTCTATGATTTCATGTGCCCCCTGATTGCTTCTATGATTTCATGTGCCCCCTGATTGCTTCTATGATTTCATGTGCCCCCTGATTGCTTCTATGATTTCTTGTGCCCCCCTGATTGCTTCTATGATTTCATGTGCCCCCTGATTGCTTCTATGATTTCATGTGCCCCTGATTGCTTCTATGATTTTATGTGCCCCCTGATTGCTTCTATGATTTCATGTGCCCCTGATTGCTTCTATGATTTCATGTGCCCCTGATTGCTTCTATGATTTTATGTGCCCCCTGATTGCTTCTATGATTTCATGTGCCCTGATTGCTTCTATGATTTTATGTGCCCCTGATTGCTTCTATGATTTCATGTGCCCCTGATTGCTTCTATGATTTCATGTGCCCCTGATTGCTTCTATGATTTCTTGTGCCCCTGATTGCTTCTATGATTTCATGTGCCCCTGATTGCTTCTATGATTTCATGTGCCCCTGATTGCTTCTATGATTTCTTGTGCCCCTGATTGCTTCTATGATTTCATGTGCCCCCTGATTGCTTCTATGATTTCATGTGCCCCCCTGATTGCTTACAGGACCTCCCCAATCACTAGCCTTCATGTTAAAGCCAACGAACCCCCCTTTCTACTTAGATGTAAAAAGCTTAGCCTCTCCTATGCTTTTAGAGTCCTCACCAACACCCAGAACCCTGTTTACAACCTCATTAGGTACCCCAATTTCTCCTCCCTCTTTGATAGGACTAAAACCCTATTGCCTCCCTTCAGCTTACGCATTAAATCAGACCTCTTTCAACTTGGCATCAACCCCGCCACTCTCGGCACCTACTTCTGGCCCACTTTTCCTCCTTGGGCCACCCCTCTCCCTTCTGTCCACCTAGACCTCTCCACTTATAACAAAACTCAAACTCACCCTAACCTCTTCATCAATCTCCACAACCAAATCAAAGACCAACTCTCAAATTACACCTCCATCTATACTGATGGCTCCAAGGAAGGCAACAAGACAGCTGCTGCTGCCATCATCCAAGACATCACCCTCAGTAGCAGACTTCCTGACTACTCATTCATCTTTTCAGCCGAGGCTAAGGCCATTCTCCTCGCCCTCAACTTTATTGAGTACTCTCCTCTTAGTCACTTTGCCATTTTCTCTGACTCAAAGGCTGTTCTTACTTCATAACTTAATCTTAAATGGGATAATCTCACCTGCCACCTCCTCCTCCGGAAACTCTTTTCTCCCACCCTCTGCAGGAAAAGTGTTCTTTTCTTCTGGATACCCAGCCATGTTGGCATCCCTGGCAATGACAGGGCTGATACAGCCGCTAAGCTTGCCCTTAACCTCCTCCCTTCCCCTTTTCCCAAAACCCTCTCTGACATCAAACCGCTTATCGCTTCTCTTGTTCGTGACCGCTGGCAAACCTTATGGAACTTCCAAATTGATAACAAACTCCATGTCATCCAGCCCACAATCCCGATCATATCCACCATCAACAACCTTTCTCGACGACAACGTTCATATTACCCGTCTTAGAATTGGTCACACCCACCTCACTCACTCCCACCTCCTTATTGGTTCCCCAACCCCTCTGTAACAATTGCCACTGCATCCTCACAATCCAACACGTTCTCCTTGCTTGCCCCTGTACAACCTTCCTAGAGCTTCCCTCGCTCCCCACAACTCAATTGCTGAGTTCTTCCAGAAAAATCCTCCAGATAAAATAATCTCCTTCCTTCAGCATGCATCCCTCTACAACCATATTTACTTCTCCTCTTCCACCCCCTATCTACTTTGTTTTTGTTTTTACCCAAGCACCTCCTCTCTCGATCACAGCTTTCTGGCTTTTGTTCTTGAATTTCTCTCATTCTCCCCCTGGTCTCTTTCCTTACTACCTCTAAAATGATCTGACCTCTCAGGCACAATTTAACCTTCGTTGTCGTGGTGCCGTTAAGACCTCATCAAACAAACAAACAAACTGATTGCTTCTTAGATTTCATGTGCCCCCCCTGATTGCTTCTATGATTTCATGTGCCCCCATGATTGCTTCTATGATTTCATGTGCCCCCACCCCTGATTAAGTCAGTCTATAGATTTTCAGGCAAAACATTTTCAGTCTATTACACTCAAACTCGAGAGAGTTTCATAACTCACTGATGAAAATATCCTTTCAAAATCTGAATGATTCTTCTGCCCCAGGTTACACACATGCACAGGGGAGGGGGAAACTTCATACTAAAACTGCACACCTCATCATACACTTGATGTGGTGCGCAAAGCCATACCCGCAGTATGACAGATTGTTTTGATACCTACAGTATCGAGTATACAATGAAAATATTGTAAAAGTGGACCAACAGTATAAAATTAACAGAGTAAAACAGCATTTTTTGGGACCTGCGCTTTGAAAATGATGAATATATATATATTTATATATGTACATATATATATACACCCATACATACACACATACACACATGCATACGTACATACATACATACATACATTATACGTACGTACGTACGTATGTATGTATGAATATATATATATATATATATATATAATTTATATATATATATATATATAAATGTATATATGTATATAAATTTTGGTAGGTCGCATGTCATGGAAAAAACATAAGTTCTATTGGGTTGTTGTTTGGTGGGTTGATGACTGATGATTTAAAGTTGTGGCTTGCAAAATGTGTGACATGTTGCTTAAACGTCTAGAGGTCAAATAAGAGGTAATAAGGTCAGCAACTTTGTGGATTGCCATCTTGTTGTAATCTTTTTTTGCTTGATCATTGAATGTAATAATTCCAAGGCACAATAAGATATCAACTTGGCTTTTGCACCATCATGCATTCATAGCCATAAGCTCGTTGATGTGCTCCTTAAGACCATTGGATGGTGGTGAGTTGTGTTGGGTTGTGGATTGAGTCTAACACGACTCCATGCCGTAGCAGTCAGATCCGGCACGTCAGTCAATCTTGCTAGGGGGCGACCAGTAGATCTCTTGGTACCTTAGGGAAGCCCACACATCAGGGAGGGAGGGAGGGGGTGCAAAGCCTATCTGACAGTAAATCTCTTGGTACCTGAGGGCCCACACATCAGGGGTGGTGGGAGGGGGTGCAAAGCCTTATCTGACAGTAAATATCTTGGTACCTGAGAGGAGCCCACACATCAGGGGTGGTGGGGGGCAAGGCCTTTTCTGACACAGTGTCCATGCCAACGAGGTTTCACGGGTTTGTTTATTTAACAGTCCTACAACAATAAAAATTCACAGGAATATTCCTTGAATAAGTTAAATCCTCTCTTAGTAATTCCAGGCATGATTTTTGTTTATATCCCTTTTTAATGTTTAGGTTTACTTTAATGAAGAAAAAAAATTGGGCTACACTGGTTATGGTCATGTGATATTAGTACAATTCATATACTTACTTTGTCTAAAAATCACATAAAGATCATATCTAGTACATGAAAAATGTATTTTTATAAAACTTGATGAAACTTGTTGATTGGATTAGAACAGACTATGTAGAACAAGACTCAATTTTCATGAACCCTAGTTTTGCCAGAGAAAAACATGTCAAGTATGTTGCGAGGGAGGAAACATCATCTTTTTTAGTTTAGGTAAGGTGGTGCAAGCAGCCTTTCCACAGATCAGCAAAGTCAGAAGATATCTAGTTTGTATGCATATACCTCAGTCAAATCAACTGTCATTCCATACCCTTCCCCAACTCCTATTGATTTATAAGACAGAGTAGTTGACTCAAGTAACTGACTTGGACTCGAGTCACATGATTGTTTTTTACTTGTGACTTGGCTTGACTTTCGAGCATATGACTTGCCTTGCAAGCAAATGACTTGTGACTGACTTGCCAACAAGTGACTTGTGACTTGACTCGCAGGCAAATGACTTGAGGTGCCGACAAGTGACTTGTGACTTGGTTACAACTCTGGTATAAGTTTAATTGTCATGCTTGCTCATTCATCTTATATGAAATAGGAGAGAAGGAACAAAAAAGTCAAGAAAGTGTTCAAAAATCTTCCGTCGAGAAGATCTACAAGTTTACAGTTCTGATTTGTGTAAAAATGACTGAACTCAGCTTTGTGTTGGCAGTGCATTCTCATATTCGACAAAGTCTTCGTGAATTTGTACAGCAGGCTTTCCGCACCAGTCGTTTCTATACAATTGAAACAGAACTTTAACTTCAATATCTCCTTAACAGAAGAATATTGAAGTGGCTTCTTCTTTGTTTTGTTTCTTTTAAAGTCCACTTTCATATAAGATAAACTTGCGTGACCACTGAGCTAATCCTTCCCAGAGCTTCCCTCGCTCCCCACAACTCAATTGCTGAGTTCTTCCAAAAAAATCCTCCAGATAAAATTATCTCCTTCTTTCATCATGCTTCCCTCTACAACCATATTTAATTCTCCTCTTCCACCCCCTCTCTACTTTGTTTTTGTTTCAACCATGCACCTCCCCTCTCGATCACAGCTTTCTGACCTTTGTTCTTGAATTTCTCTCATTCTCCCCCTGTTTTCTTTCCTTCCTACCTCTAGAATGATCTGACCGCTCAGGCACAAATTGACCCTCGTTGTCGTGGTACCGTTAAGCCCTCATCAAACAAACAAACAAACAATTATAAAGACAGGTAGCAACTGCTTGAGCTTAATTGGAAAATATGAACTAGGAAAATAGCAAACCACTTCATCAAAATCGGTTATATGTGGA
Organism: Chiridota heheva; assembly: GCA_020152595.1. Lineage (NCBI taxonomy): Eukaryota > Metazoa > Echinodermata > Holothuroidea > Apodida > Chiridotidae > Chiridota > Chiridota heheva. The sequence continues at coordinate 97,886 of JAIGNY010000935.1, forward strand.
TCATTTTAAGTATAGTATTTTGAATTTTCAGGCCTTGTGATAAATTTGATTACCGTATTTGATGTATTAATTGCCCCTGCTCAAATAATCGCCCACCCAACATTTTTGTCGGGATAACATAATTTATTTGATTAATTTGAAGACTTAAAATAAGTTTTGTTACACTGATTATTTGCTTATTTTTGCATCTGACGCTCACAACGTTTTCATGGTGGTTATTGTAGTGCAAGTATATAACCAGTTCACACAATGCAGTTCAAATAGCACACTGTACGTGCCCAAAGCATGCATGGGCATTTATTAGGAGGAAACTTCTGGCCTAAAACGTGGTGAAATTCTATTTTTGTAAGTGCCCTGGGTGCTTATTACGCTGAATACGATATGTATATTTGATGGAAATTTTGTGACATTACAACTAGAAAGCCTATTAATTTCCTTATGTCAACTTATTGTTTTTTAAGCAAAATTCAATCCTCACTTATGAGATGAACTTGCTTTATTACTGAGCTAATGCTGTTAATGTTCACGGTATAGACTTTAAGTAAATCATTCAATATCTTCTTTTTTTTAAATCATATAAAAAGGAACAATTTCATGGAAATTGATTCAGAAGTAGCCATTTGAAATCTTTTGAAATTTAATGAATCAATGTACACATACGTGATGTACAGCTTGGGCCGTTATATTTTCCCAAAAATCCTTTGTTGTTTCATTGTCTGTCATAACTCTTTGAAGGGATGCAGTTAATTCTGACCAAAACTTTTTAGGTCTTTATTATACTGAAGATCAATTTCTAACGAGAGTAGATTTTCTCAAATCATCGGTGACCAAAATTTAGGAAACAAATGTAAGGATTTATATACAGATTTTGATCTGTCCTGCACATTCATAGATTACAAATTTAGCATATGATAAAAATTCACTGACAAAATTGTTATCAGCCAAGAGGTCGGAGAGAAAGAGTTGATTCCCCCTTATACAGTTACTACCACAGAGAAGATGTTGTCGGCACCTGTACACACCTTAGCCATTCTTTTCTCACCCACTCCTATCTCTTATTAGGCTACACCAAACCTTTCTGTCAGGCTGCAATTTTAAACTTTTATCAACCATATCCTCTTTACCTGCCCCTTACACGCCAATTTCAGAACCTCTCTCATCCCTTTCATCTCTATCTCAAATCTGTTTAAGAAACATTCCTCTGGACATCATTAGCTTCTTCCATAACAGCAACTGATCTCACTTTATCTAATTTTTTATCATTTTCCTCCTCCTCTCCTTTCTCTTCCATCCTCCTCCCCTTACTGTTTCTTCCTCCTCTCAACCCTCCTTATTCTTCTATACAGATTCATTTTCTTTACCCTCTCTGAATTCTTGCACCATGATTTTTGAATACCATTTTGGCACATATGACTCTGACTGTACCAGCACAGTTAAAGTTTGGCAAACAAAGAAACTGAAAGGAAAACTTCCAAAATTCAAAGAATTGTTCCTCTCTAAATTTAAAATTATTTCTAATATGCATTTCTAGAGATCCATAGATCTTCGGCAATCTCGTCTCAAGAAAATTGCTTGATCCATCCCCAGTAAATCTGTTAGATACTAGTGAAGTCACTTCCACTGTGATAATGGATTACCTTATCAGTGATTGTGTATATATTTTGACCAATCAGAATCTTTGATTCATATTGTATTCTCATCTTAACGCTTACATGGTATCTGGACTGTAAACATTTCCTTGCTAAATTATTCCCAATAATCTAATTATATCATTTATAAACTGCTGAATCATTTCAAGTGTTCTGATTTTATCAAGGGTTTTCATGACTACATATATTGTAGAGATTTCCTGAAAGTAATTAGATCTACTTTATATCACCTTACGTACTTGTTTACCCAGACATCCTGAAAATCCTGAAAACCAGGGTTGCAATTTATTCTTATTTGTCTGCATTTTGGAGTAAACATGTATCACTTACAATGTACTTCGTCTATGGAAATGAGCAATTTCTATGTTTGAAGAAGTATTGATATCTGAGCAGATCCAGTTTTTGAGTTTTGGAAAATTTGTGATGGGCGTACAGCTCGTTATCTTTTATGTAATTCTTTCAATTTCTTTACTTAATAACTGATCTCTCGATCAAGCATATCCTCTTAACCTGTCCTTGTGTTGAGTGCGAAAGTCAGTGCAGCTGCAGTGAAATTTGTTTACTATTAATGTCAGATTATGACCATGGAAAGTGAGGTGAAGTGTGCGGAAATCCCTGGTGTAATTGCTTGTGCTGGATTGTGGTTTCTGTTGTGAGCAATATAGACACCCACAGATTTTAAGTTTTGTTGGGGCTTAAGACACAAAATGTATTGTGAGGTTTAGACCCAATGAAGGGATTTACAAAAAAAAATACCAAGGTCGCCCTGTAATACATCACAAAATTTGCATGAAATATGCAAATTGATGCCTGATACAGTATATAAAAGAAATGCTATTAACTAAGTGGTCAATGTTTATGATGGTTTTTGATAGATATTAAAGCTTTTTTCTCGTGATGAATAACTCTGGCTATACATTTTCAGTCCAATGCATCCAATCTCACCAGTGTTTAAAACTACTGATGAAAACATCCTTTAAAATTCCAAATGAATCTGAAGCCCCACATTACACGCATGACTTGGCCCTGCAGTAACCAAATTCACAATACCTGGCTCTTCACAATAAGTTCATTGTGTGCATATAGATGATTGGGAGTGTAATTACTGATGCATAAATTACTGAACTATCTGTGGTTGGTTTCTTAGTTGCTTCTAGAGAGTCTAAACATCATACCCACCGAAATGGAGGTTCTTGCTGGTGAAAAGACTGAAAATTTGTAGCGAGGATTGGGCGTAATGGAATGTTACCTCTACATGTCCATATACCTTTAATCTGATCAAATTTGTATGACCCGTGCATTAAATTCCCTATAATGCATGACCTTGATTATTTGATTTATCATTAAGAATTTTAATCCCTTGGCACCTTCCAACCCGACACCCTCTATTTTCTCAAAATCAAGGGTAATCCACATCTTCCAACCTGCAAGACTTCTTCACACTTCACTTGCTAGCAACCAGTTATTGTTACATCGTGCACAATTAGGTCATTCATCTGGGCCTGAAGCATTATTTTGTAGTGAAATGGAACAGATTAGTCATTGGCTGACCCTAAAAATAAATATGCATTTTATACCTGGAGGAAATTGTGCAATGCCCATGAATAATGGATGGACCAGTCCTCCCAAATAGGATTATTTTGCATCATGTTCCATTTTTAGAACAGGTGAATGTTTTATTAAACCAAAAATACGTTTAAACTGTTGACGTTTTTCATTCTTTTGAGTTGTTTTTCATGCATTCCAAACAATTTAACACAGACATTTTATAAAAAGATTATTATTTTGGCATCGTGTTTATATATGCAATTAATACACTGTTCAAAGGACTTTCCACTGGCGAATGACCCTCCTAAAGTTGGGCCATTGGCCAGTGGAAAGTCCTTTGCCCGTGCATTAAATGCGTATATAAACACTTACAATAATTTGTAATCATCAAATGGAAATGGAGAATGCAATAATGCAAGATCATTTCATTTTGATCTGGTCTGAAGTTTGATCTATATCAGCAAAAACAAGCAGCAATCCCCTGAAATTGTTATGACAAGTTGAAACATGCATTCTTGCTTGTTTTAGAATGTTCTAGATTTATGACCTTATTTTAAGGTATTCATGTTTGACCTCCTTTGTGGTATGTGTATTAGGCTATTAGCATAAACACTGTACATAAGATCTTATCTCTGGTTTAATAATCTTTATGAAAAGTAAAACAATTCAATACTTCTTGGACAACTTTAACTGGGGACATCAGCAAAACCATTTTTGTTTGAACCTACGTGCACAAACTGTTAAGTTCAGAGCACAACTGTTTCAAGTTTAGAAAACAGTACATTTATTTACTTTTTGAATTTTTGAATTATGACAACAAAGTTTGCAGAATCTTTAACTGCTATGTTTCCATAGTCTTTTCAACAAAATAGAAATTGCTACATGTCCTTAGACCTCTCATTAAAATAGAAATCACCACATGTCTGTAAACCATTCAACAAAATAGAAATTGCTGCATGTCCTTAGACCTTTCAACAAAATAGAAATTGCTACATGTCCGTAAACCTTTCAACAAAATAGAAATTGCTGTATGTCCTTAGACCCTTCAACAAAATATAAATTGCTGCATGTCCTTAGACCTTTCAACAAAATAGAAATTGCTACATGTCCTTAGACCTCCAACAAAATAGAAATTGCTGCATGTCCTCAGACCTTTCAACAAAATAGAAATCACCACATGTCCTTAGACCTTTCAACAAAATAGAAATTACTACATGTCCTTAGACCTTTCAACAAAGTAGAAATTGCTACATGTCCTTAGACCTTCAACAAAATAGAAATTGCTACATGTCCTTAGACCTTTCAACAAAATAGAAATCACCACATGTCCTTAGACCTTTCAACAAAATAGAAATTACTACATGTCCTTAGACCTTTCAACAAAATAGAAATCACCACATGTCCTTAGACCTTTCAACAAAATAGAAATTACTACATGTCCTTAGACCTTTCAACAAAGTAGAAATTGCTACATGTCCTTAGACCTTCAACAAAATAGAAATTGCTACATGTCCTTAGACCTCCAACAAAATAGAAATTACTACATGTCCTTAGACCTTTCAACAAAATAGAAATTGCTGCATGTCCTTAGACCTTTCAACAAAATAGAAATTGCTACATGTCCTTAGACCTCCAACAAAATAGAAATTACTACATGTCCTTAGACCTTTCAACAAAATAGAAATTGCTGCATGTCCTTAGACCTTCAACAAAATAGAAATTGCTGCATGTCCTTAGACCTTCAACAAAATATAAATTGCTGCATGTCCTTAGACCTTTAACAAAATAGAAATTGCTGCATGTCCTTAGACCTTCAACAAAATAGAAATTGCTGCATGTCCTTAGACCTTCAACAAAATAGAAATTGCTGCATGTCCTTAGACCTTCAACAAAATAGAAATTGCTGCATGTCCTTAGACCTTTTAACAAAATAGAAATTGCTGCATGTCCTTAGACCTTTTAACAAAATAGAAATTGCTGCTTGTACATGTTTATAGACCTTTTAATATAACTGGTCTCTTTCTTGATTTTTTTCAGGGAGTGCTTGGAATGAAGAGTGATAAGATTATCCGCATCCTACTTGAGATGCTTGAGTTGGATTCTTGCGAGTACGTGCGGCTTCATGTTGCTCGCACCCTTGCATACCTTGGGGTAACCCAGCTGAAGGTAATGAGGGCGCTCAAAGATAGGGAGAGGGCTGGAGGTCCGCTTGCAAGGTAAGAATGTCTGGGTTCCATTTTTGTGGCGTCGGGTGTTGTGTGGGCGGTGGTGAAGGATGGGATGAAGTTTGGGTATTCTAGCGGAATTGTGCAGTACTTGATACTTGTTATAAGCAGGGTGTGCATCTCAAGTCTTGAAATGGCTGGATTTTAAGATGTCAGGTGGTGTGTTGGGGTGGAGGAGCAGAAGAGGTGGGGTGGCGGCATAGGGTGGGGTAAAGTTTGGTGTAATACAGGGTAGTGTTGTGTAGATCTTGATAATTGCTGCATAAGTTATTTATATAGTCATAGTATCACCCCCACAAGTTGTTCTACTTTTTTTACCTATTCATGTTACCTCTCTTTGAATGCACCTTTTGTTCCTTATTTTATCATGAAATAATTTAACCTCTGACACAACATGACCTTTGCTGTTGATGTGCTGACAATTCTCATGAATTGACCTCTTAAAGGATTAGTTCAGGGGTCAAGCAAGACTTTAAAAGAAACAAAATAGTGAAGAAAGCATTTAAAAATCTTATTCCGTTAAGGAGATATTTAAGTTTTTATGTTAAGTATCATTTGTGCAGAAGGACTGTTGCAAGCCTCAGATTCCTTAGTCTGTATTAAATCACACATTACCTGCAATTTTGTGGCCTAGAAATCATTGGATATGTCAGGAAATTAGTGGCACAGAATCTAGTAAAGGTAATTATAATTCACCATATGAAGAAAGTTTGAGGGAAAATGATTTAAATAGTTAAAAAGTTAAATAAATTTTCTTTAAAATACATGAACAATTGTTAAGATTTTGATGTTGAGGGCATTAACCTTCCATAGTAGACTTAACATTAGTCATTTCTACACAAATAAGATTAGTCTTAAACTTGAATATCTTCTTAAAGGAATAAGATTTTTGGATGCTTTCTTCACCATCTTGTTTTTTACATCACCCACATATAGAAACATGTGGGATGAGATATTGCAGTCACTTTGCTGTATAGACAAATAACTGCCTATACTGCCTACACTACATGGCCACCCCCCTTGATATTAGGGGGGCTGGTGGGGCCCATCTCATATGATGACCTCAAATTAGGGGTTATAAATTTTGAAATTGGACAAAAGTTTGTGATTTTGCATCTGTCTGTGGGTTTGTGTGTGTGTGAACCTGTTTAGACCAACCAACTGATGACATTTGTATGTTTACGCACATTCAAAGTGATGACATATACACAACCGTTAATGTCCTTGGTTGTTTTTAGTTCTAAAAATGGCTGTTTTCAAAACTATTATGACTTAACACTACTCTAGTTCAGTTTTTTCGCTTTTTGGTACATGTCACCTGTTAGATAGGATAAGTTTAAAATATGAGTGTAATCTAATTTGGGCAGAAAGAGGTTTGAAAACTAGAGGTCGCGCCATGTCCAGGAAACGTAGGATGCAGGAAATGTTATTTGAAATTTCTGTCTAAATAAGTTGCATGGGCATTGCACATGAGAGCCACTGTGAAATGTAGCCACGTGCGGAATTAAGCCATGCACTCCACTTGTATTAAAATAGTCTATGAATCTTATATGTCATCTCATGAGACTTGTTGGATAGAGAAAAAACATGTCCTTAAATTGTCGCTGTTCTAGAATTAGTACAGATCATGTGATATTTGTGCATTTTTTGAAATGTTTAAAGGATTTATGTTATAAACCTAAATATTTGATAAGCCGGCAAGCCAAGAACCCCCCCCCCCCTTTCTCTTTCACCATATCTCAATAAAAAGACAAAACAAGGTGGAGTTTTGTTATAAAATCGCCAAATTTATTTTTCCTCAATCTCAGATCTTTTCGAAAACAATTCTTCCCCAAACATCAACTTCCTCCCCAACAACAACCTCTTCACCACATCTAAATCCTCCCTCCCCTTCCTTTCTACACTTAACTTTACTTACCCCTCTTTTTTTCTGCTTTTCTCCCTTTCAATCCTCCATCTCCTCTCTGCCCTAACTTTCTAACACAGTCTTGGCACATTTGACTCTAACTGCCGCAGTGCTGTTAAACATCAATAAACCAAACTAAACCTTAATGTGCATGTCCAAGCTTAACACTGAAATCGCAATAACAAATTAAAGACAAGTGCTTTAAATGAACAGTGTAAATATTATTTGTATGAAATCTCCCAGCTTGATTGGTGTAGTCAATTGCTGGTTCCCCCCCCCCCTCACCCAAGCGAAAATAATTTTTTAACAAAAATAATAAATAACAATGATAATGACATGAGGAAACAACCATCCTTATGAGGAATCATCCATCAATCATTCATGGGTTTTGCACAAAGTCCTCCCAAGCATATAATGTATATTTATATTTAGGCTCAGCCAAGGACTAATCTGATTCACTTCACTGCACAGCAGTTATGAATGACCTATTGTGTACAGTGTAACATTAGCTGGTTGCTAGCAAGTGAACTGTGAATAGACTTTAAAGTTGCTGGTAGTTGGAAGGTATAAATTACCACCTGTGTTGTGTATTGGGGTGTAACAATAGCTGGATGCTAATCAATGTATTGTGAAGAGTCTTTCGGGTTAAATGGTGTGAATTACCCCTGATTTTGAGAAAATTGAGGGTGTCGGGTTGGAGGGGTCTAAGGGCCAAAATTTTTTAATGATGATGATAATAATTATAAAAATGATAGTAATAATAAGTTTTCTGTTAACTTTAAGTATCATGAGCAGCTTTGAAATTATTTATTAATATGTCAAGTTGAAAAGGAAAAAAGTAACACGAAGGATACTTTTAATTTCAGAAATACTCTTCTGATCGCATCCTAAAATGAATATACTAGGATGAATAAAAACAATAAATTGGTTAGAATTTTAAGGATAAAATACCAAACACTTTCATTAAAACAATTTATTTCTGTAAAAGTGTTCAAACCACAACATTTCATAACTCCTCCCACATAAACACGTCTCTAATATTTTGAAACTCCTCCCACATGGGAACTTTCTTTATTCCAATATATATTGTGTGCATGTGAACTTTTTAAAATTAGGTGTTAGTATTTCAGAAAATAGGACAAATAAGACTACGGACATTTTTGATTTTAAAAAAACACTCCTGATCCTCCTTCAAAATGAATATACTGGTGTGATTCAAAACGATTAAATGCTTAGATTTTTAAGGATAAAATACCAAACTCTTTTGATCAAAACAATTTATTTTCATTTAAGTGCTGAAAAAATGCGATATTACATAATAGAACACACATTTAATAGCTATAAACGTGCGATGTGGTAACTAACTCAAAGAAGATAAAGGACCAGAAATAAGTCATCTTTTTCAAGTCTGGCCCTTGAAAATAGATAACTCCACCATCATGGTAGTGTCTCTGTTGATTTTGAACCCATCCCACATGGACACTTCTTTGCTAATTTGAAACTCCTCCATCATAGTCACGTTCTTTAGGCCAATATATATATATATATATATATATATATATATATATATATATATATATATATATATATATATATATATATATATATATATATATATATATATATATATATATATATATATATATATATATATATATATATATATGTATATATATATATATATATATATATATATATATATATATATATATATATATATATGTATATATATATATATATATATATATATATATATATATATATATATATATATATATATATAATTTATATATATATATATATATGTATATATATATATATATATATATATGTATATATATATATATATATATATATATATATATATATATATATATATATATACATATATATATATATACATATATATGTATATACATATATATATATATATATATATATATATACATATATATATGTATATACATATATATATATATATATATATATATATATATATACATATATATATATATATATATATATATATATATATATATATATATATATATATACATATATATATATATATATATATATATATATATATATATATATATAGGTACATATATATATATATATATATATATATATATATATATATATACATAAACATATACATACAAATACACATATACATATATATATATATATATATATATATATATATATATATATATATATATATTTATATACATATATATATATATATATATACATATACATATACATACACATATACACATACACACACATTTTACATACACACATACATATACATATATATATATATATATATATATATATATATATATATATATATATATATATATATATATATATATATATATATATATATATATATATATATATATATATATATATATATATATATATATATATATATATATACATATACATATACACATACACATACTCTCATACATATATATATAAATGATATATGTTTCACGTCTCCACTTATTAGAGTATGGTTCATTCTTGTTATCTTTACAAATTGCATAGGTGGGTGGGGTTTAACATTCTAACAAAAATTAGAATTAATTGAAGATCAAATGTCGACAGTTATGGGTCAGAGGTCAAAAAATGGAATTTGTGTTCTGTAGACTCTGTGGTCAAAAGGTCAAAGGTCACAGAGCTATTGACCACTTTTCACGATTTCTCCTATAGTTATGAAAAGGTAAGTGTGAGGTGAGGATATATGGTGTCATACAGTAGGGTACAATTAGTGTGAAAAATTTCAGAAGTTGTTTCAGTGATTAGGGTCAAGGGTGAAAGGTCAAATATGTGATTTTATGGGGTGATTATTTACTCATTTATACATTTTTGTGCCACTTTAAATTCCGAAAGTGCAAGACTTATACCAATCCTATGTTTGTATCACATAGTACATGATGAACTTGTGTTTCCCTTAAACTCTGGGGTTAAAAGTTAAAAGGTCACAGAGCTAGTAACCCCTTTTAAACATTTTCCCCTCATAGTTATTATTATTAGCTATTCCCCCCACTGTGCTGTATGCTTAAGGTGATGAGATCAGCAACTCCATGGATTGCTTTTTATTTTTTTTAGTCTTCTTTCATTTGAAATAAATTTGCTTGACCTCTGAGCTAATCCTTTAAGATGATGTGGCATTATAGAGCACTTCCTTCTGCAACATGTGCATTTATATTTTGTTATAATACTGGTAAATTGTTATCAAGTCGTGAAAAGAAATTAATGAAATTATTTTTTCAATTTGACCCATTTTCTGTTAAGCATTACATGTATGCTGGACTCTGCAAAAATTCTGGGGATAAATTCTCCATGGATCTTTGCTGATCCTTTCAGCATATGCCAGAGCCATGAGCAGAATTTACCTACTGAATTTGGGGGGGGTTGGGGAGGGGCAAAAATAATGAAATCTCACTATTAAAGATACAAAACATTACCGTACAAAATATATGAATAGGGGGAAAGGGGGGAAGGGCAGAATCCCCATTGCATCCGCTAATCCCCCTTGCACCCGCTAATCCCCCTTATGGCTGTAGCTCTAATCCCCCTTGCACCCCTAAGGGCTGCACCCTCTAATCCCCCTCCCATGGCTAAGCCCCTAATGCCCTCTAATGGCTGTAGCCGCTAATGCTCCCCCTTATGGCTGTAGCTCTAATGCTCCCCTTGTGGCTGTAGCTCTAATGCTCCCCTTATGGCTGTAGCTCTAATGCTCCCCCTTATGGCTGTAGCTCTAATGCTCCCCCTTATGGCTGTAGCTCTAATGCTCCCCCTTATGGCTGTAGCTCTAATGCTCCCCCTTATGGCTGTAGCTCTAATGCTCCCCCTTATGGCTTTAGCTCTAATGCTCCCCCTTATGGCTGTAGCTCTAATGCTCCCCCTTATGGCCGTAGCTATAATGCTCCCCCTTATGGCTGTAGCTATATTGCTCCCCCTTATGGCTGTAGCTGTAATGCTCCCCCTTATGGCTGTAGCTCTAATGCTCCCCCTCATGGCTGTAGCTGTAACGCTCCCCCTTATGGCTGTAGCTCTAATGCTCCCCCTTATGGCTGTAGCTCTAATGCTCCTCCTTATGGCTGTAGCTCTAATGCTCCCCCTTATGGCTGTAGCTCTAATGCTCCTCCTTATGGCTGTAGCTCTAATGCTCCCCCTTATGGCTGTAGCTCTAATGCTCCCCCTTATGGCTGTAGCTCTAATGCTCCCCCTTATGGCTGTAGCTCTAATGCTCCCCCTTATGGCTGTAGCTATAATGCTCCCCCTTATGGCTGTAGCTATAATGCTCCCCCTCATGGCTGTAGCTATAATGCTCCCCCTTATGGCTGTAGCTCTAATGCTCCCCCTTATGGCTGTAGCTCTAATGCTTTTCACAGTTTAAAGAACAAGCTCCACTTTCAGCCTCCAACAACCATATGTTAGAAACCTAAATGTAATTACTGAAAGCTTTCAAAACTTTGAAATAAAAAGTGACAGAAATATTCTTTCCTTCCTTCTGATTACAAGCTGACAGAATTAATCATGACACATAAAATATATATCATGTAAGAGCGTAAGAGTGGGCCGACGGATTGCGCTTATATACATAACAGTTAATGACAATTAATGTGAAGGTAGGCGTTTAGGAAATGAATTATGTCCTTTATTTATTCCCTGTGGCGGCTGTATTCTTATGGTAAAGGTCTAAGTGACATGTAGCAATATTGGTTACAAGAGTATTGAAATCTGAGCAAAGATGCTTTGAATGGATGCTCTTTTAGTTTATAAAGTTTTATCAGTTTTTAATTCATGCAAAATTTGTGATGTATTACTCGGGGACAGCTGGAAATCTTTCTTTTTTAATTTGAATTTTATTCCTAAATCTTATTCATTGTAATATGGGGTATGGCAAAGACTCAAAAATACTTTTGGTCAGAATTTATAGTACTTTAAAGAATTATGAAAAACATAGGATTAAAACAAAAGTTTATGCCAAGGTTGCCTGGTAATACATTAAAAATTTGCATAAAAATGCAAATTGGTGCTTGATATTTAATGATGCTGTAAAATTGTCAATCTTTAATTGATTTTAGTTTTGCTACTATAATGGTTTTTCATAGATTTGGGAGCAGTGGCATAGCTAAATGGGACAGGGCAGTGGAAAATTGCCCCCCACCCCTCCATGGCTGAAAATTTCCAAATTATCAGAAAATTTATGCAGATTTTAATTTGCACAATAGAAATTCAGTATATTGGATTTTTGGGAAGGTATTCCTCAAAATATTCAACTATTTCTAAAAATTCATGACTTTTTCCTCAAAAATTCTGACTTTTCCTCATTCATTGTGATGTGGGATTTTTGTAATTTTATCCTCAAATTTTACGATTTTTTACTTATAAAACTGACTTTTTCCTCAAAATTTATGATCTTTTCCTAAGTGAAATTCTGCAGTTTTTCCTCAAAATATTTGACTTTTTCCTCAAAATTCCTGACTTTTTTCTTTAAAAATTCTAAAAAATTTCCTCAAAATTTTTGACCCCTTTCTCAGTATTTTCTCATTCAGTATGGTGTCAGATTTTGTGTATGCTTTTGCTTAATAATATCTGACTTTTCCTCCAAATTTACGACTTTTCCCTTTCTTAATTTCCCCTATCCTTTCACCTATCCCTTTTCACGTATCTTTATTCTGCACTCTTGACTCTACCTTACCATTTCCAGCCACCTCAGAAAGGCCTGTCAAGACTCCTGGAAACTTGAGACCAGTAACAAACTTCACACTATCAACCCCAAAGTTGGGACCAACCCTCCCCGGCACAGTCGCAATCATAGGGAGGATGTTGTTGTCCCCACATCTGCCTTGGTCACTCCTTTCTCACCCACTCCTACCTCCTTTCTGGCTCTCCTACACCTCTTTGCAACACTGATCTCTCGATCAAGCATATCCTCTTAACTTGTTCCTTATACCTGAACTCCAGATCTCTCTTCTCCTCCTTCACTTCCATTTCTGATCTTTCAAGAACAATCCCTCCTGCAATATCATCACCTTCCTCTGCAATAACAACTTATTCCACCTGATTTAATCCTTACCCACACTTCCCCCTTTTCTATCCTACCATCCTATCCTTCCTCCCCTTTTCTTACCTCTATTCACTCCTTTATTATTTATACTGTCCTAACTCTTGCATCTTAGATTGCTAACACCCTCTTAGCACATTTGACTCTTGACTGTTGCAGTGCCATTAAACATCAACAAACAACAACTGAATTTCCCCTCAAAATACCTGACTTCTCCTACAAAATTCTGATTCATAGAGAAGAAGGGGGAGGGGGTGAGTTAGCTTGGATTCAGAATTTTGTATGGCTTTGCCCCCCAACCCACCCACCCTCACCCCTGTTTGAAAGCAATGTAGCTGCGGTTGCTTCTACACATCCATACACCTTTAAAATGAGAACTAGGAGAAACAGGGCTGCTGTTTTGATTGTTAATCAATTCAATTTGCTTCTAATCAATACGATATGCGTATTTCCTATCTTTTGTGAATCGGTTTGTTACGTACATCCTCATTACAATTTGAAAATAATTTGGATGCCTTAGGAAGGTTGTTGGGTGGTTTACATAAAGCTCATTATATAAAGTCTTAGCAAATTATGTATATTTAAATATTGTCATAGCAAGGATCACCCAGCCTTTCTGATGGAGAGGGGTTCAGGGGTCACCGAGGGGGAAAATCCTGATCTTAACGTATTGTTAAAAATAGTATATTACACCGTTTGGAGGCTAGGTTTAACTGAAAAGCAAAAATAAATGTTCTTTGCTTCAAAAATTGAACCTTAAGCTTATATTCTGGACCCTTCTTAAGGGAGGGGGCACTTCCATATAGAGGTGTATATATATATAGAAATATATATAATATATGTATATATATATATATATATATATATTTTTATATATATATATAGATATATAATATATATATATATATATGTATATATATATATATATAGAGATATATATATATATATATATATATATATATATATATAGACATACATACACACACACACCCACACACACACATACATACACATCAGTTGGCACCAAAATTTGCACAATTTATTATCGCCGTTGAAATTTCAAATGCTGTAAAATGGTCAATTTTGAGTTAATTTTGATAAGAACTTTTGCTATTTTAATCATTTATACCATATTTTCTTCCAATTAAGCTCAAGTTGTTGCTACCTTTTTGATCTTTAGAAAGAGGATGAAAGCTTACTAAGAGACACAGAGATGTTGTCCTTGAGACAGTTTTGTATCCTTTAGCAATCAAGAGTTGTTTGCTCATTAAAAATAGTTATGGGAAGGATGTTGGAAGATATATTTGCAAGCAGACAAAATAAGTAATCAACCAGACAGTATGGTTACAAAGAACTAGATAGACAACCCGATAGAAAATGTATTTTTGGAAACTTTGTAATATCCTGTTTTGGTTAATGAATCCTTAGGGAGTTTCTTTTGTCAGGTAGTTTCTTTTCATCTTCTCCTTTAGAATAAAAGGAACTAAAAAATAACAAGAACAAAAATGTGCAAATATTTACCAAAATTTCAGGGATTATTTATGAAAAATAAATGCTGATGGTTTATAAAGCAGAAAATAAAGAACAGTTATCTGAAGACTTTGTCTGTTCCTTATTTTAAAGGATTAGTTCAGTGGTCAAGCATGTCTATCTCATATGAAAGAGGATTTAAAATGGTGAAGTAAGCATTCAAAAATCTTATTCCGTTAAGGAGATATTTAAGTTTAAAGTTTTGTATCATTTGTGTAGAAACGACTGAAAGCAGACTAGTTGGGATGTCATAGCCTCAAATTTCTCAAAGTTTTTATGTACTCTATCATATTTTGTCTTGCAATTTTGTGGCTTAAAAACCATGGGATATGTCAGGAAAGTAGTAAAACTGAATCTAGGAAGGGTATTTTTAATATACCACCTGAAGAAAGTTTGAGGAAAAATAGTTTAAATAGTGAAAAAATTCAATAAACTTTCTTTAAAATACCTAAAGATTTTGAGGAATCTGAGGCTATGACACCACAACTAGTCAGATTTCAGTTGTTTTTACAAAAATGATACCAAACTTTATACTTAAATATCTCCTTAATGGTATACAATTTTGCAATGCCTTCTTCACCATGTTGTTTCTTTCAAAATCTTCTTTCATATAAGATGGACTTACTTGACCACTGAACTAAAGGAGCACTGGACTTAAAAGTGAGGGCGCTAATTTTTGCTAATTTCACAGATATATTATCCACAACAGATTGATTAACTTCATGCCTCCATAGACAACATGAGGGCAAATATTTTACTTGAATATTAACCAAAAAATTGT
The DNA here is from genome assembly GCA_020152595.1 of Chiridota heheva. Lineage (NCBI taxonomy): Eukaryota > Metazoa > Echinodermata > Holothuroidea > Apodida > Chiridotidae > Chiridota > Chiridota heheva. Next base: position 113,622 of record JAIGNY010000935.1, read on the forward strand.
TATACCGTTGCGTGCTAGATAAGCATTTGATTTTTTAAGGGACCCCTAAAAATACGCCCTCACTTTTCGGTCTAGTGCCTCATTAATCTTTGGATAATCAAAGCCAAACCTGTCAAAAGAGGAGAAAGGGGTGCCTAAACTTGGCCCGACAAGATCAAAACATCAAAACATAAAATGTAAAAATTGGTAACATATATGGGGCCCATCCAGAATAATCTAGATTTGTCTTTGGTCCAACTAAACAATTTTTCAGACCTTCATAATTTGGAGGGGAGGGGGAAGTAATACTTGGTTCCCAGTTAAAATATGCCATTCCTCCACCTCCACCCTGGTTCCTACCCCACTGCAAGGGTATGATTAGATGCACAACTAGAACATTCTGGTGGAGATGCAGATATCAGTTTTGCGAATTGACTTTTGCCATAGGCAACTATCTGATAGGGTACTGTGAATCACACAGAATAGGGGTCAGCATCTGAACGGCCCCTAGTGTGGTCCTTCAGCGAAATCCTGGTGAAGGACCAGGAAACAAAGCTCCACCATTTTACCCTCTTTTGACAGAAATTCTAGTACTTTTTATGCTGCGAAATGTTTGTGTGCAAATATATTTGTTTTTGTTTCAATGAGCAATGTTATGCATGTAATGGATCCAGTAGACCTAATAGCAAATATGCTTCCTAAGAAATGGTTATATCAATATTTGTTATCATTCTTAAACACAATTAAGAAACAAAATTTATTTTAACTGCAACAAAATTCATTTTAGCTCTAACAGATTTGTTCATAATAGTTTGTAACCTATGTTTAAGGGTTTCTGTCGGTGACAGTATATATGGATGCAAAGCACATGACATGGGGTTTAAGGTGGGACCAGCTTTCATTTTAACTGCAACAAAATTTATTTTAACTGCAACAAAATGCTTTTTAATTGCAGCAAAATACATTTTAACTGCAACAAAATGCATTTAAATGCAACAAAATTCATTTTAACTGCAACAAAATTTATTTTAACTGCAACAAAATACATTTTAACTGCAACAAAATGCATTTTAAATGCAACAAAATTCATTTTAACTGCAACAAAATTAATTTTAATTGCAACTAAATTTATTTAACTGCAACAATTTATTTTAACTGCAACAAAATTTATTTTAGCTGCAACAAAATTCATTTTAAATGCAATACAATTATTTTAACTGCAATAAAATGTATTTTATCTGCAACAAAATTCATTTTAACTCCAACAAAATTCATTTTAAAAGCAACAAAATTCATTTTAGCTGCAACAAAATTCATTTTAACTGCAGCAAAATTTATTTTAGCTTCAACAAAATTTATTTTAACTGCAACAAAATTCATTTCAATTGCAGCAAAATGCATTTCAATTGCAGCAAAATGCATTTTAACTGCAACAAAATGCATTTTAATTGCAGCAAAATTTATTTTAACTGCAAAATATTTGTTCATAATAGTTCGTAACCTATCTTTCAGGGTTTCTGTGAGTAACTGTTTGGATGCAAAGCACATAACATGGGGTTTAGGGTGGGGCCAGCTTTGAGGGGTGCAAAGTCCCTGAAAAATATATGAATGTGTATTTAGCCAACAAAAGTTGAAAAATGTTTTTTTTCTCTCTCTCTTTTATTGTTATTTTTTTTATTTTGTCTCTAAAAATTATGAAGCCCTAGTGGGGCCCCTGGAAGATTTTGTTAAGACTTGTTAAGTAAAGTGTTTGATTGAGGCAACAAAAGTTGGAAAATCGACTATTCTAAAGTAATTGAAATTTTTGGTTTCATTGTTTATTCCAGAAGCTCCAGTGGGTTTCAGGGAAAACCAGATTCAAAATACATTTAGTGATTTGAATCTCTGATGTTTTTATTTTCATTTAGAGATATATGTTACCTCTTGAACCTTAGGTATTCATCAGACCCCCAGGATGCCCCTTAAAACTTTAGCCCCTGATGAAGCTGTTTGTAAAACGCTCTTCAATAGCGCTCTTTAATGTACTTGTATAGAAAGTGCGCTGTGATATAAAATAATTACTATTTACTATTATGTATATATATATATATATATATATATATATACATATATATATATATATATATATATATATATATATATATATATATATATATATATATATATATATATATATATATATATATATATATATATATATATATATATATATATATATATATATATATATATATATATATATATATATACATACATACATACATACATACATACATACATACATACATACATATACATACATACATACATACATACATACATACATACATACATACATACATACATACATACATACATACATACATACATACATACATACATACATACATACATACATACATACATACATACATACATACATACATACATACATACATATATATATATATATACATATTTGTTTTCTCATAAGGGGCAGGGCAGACCAAAAGGGGGAAAAGGGCACAGGGAGGACCAACACAGGGGTGGGCGGGCTGCCCCTCTGAACAGCAAAGCTAGGACACTGTTCATGATTGTGAATGGTCTTATCAATTTGTTGACAGATGAGGGATTGTGGCATCCCCCTCACCCCTGTAGCTATGTCCCTGGAATATGAGCAGCTATTCATGAATATATTCTGAGAAGCACTTAAATGGGACAGCTGAGATCATGTAAGACATTTCGATAATCTTACAGATGTAACCTAGTTAATAGAACTGATTGTCCAATGCTGTCACACAATATCGATGAATAAACTAATTATAACTCATGTGGAAAAGTTCAACAGAAGAGTGTTCTTTGTGATTCTAATTAATATTGCAGTAGCATATCCGTAGGGGCTCAATTAGCAGATTGAAAAAATACCAGGGACATATAATCAAGGTCTACTGTCTTGTTTTATGAAAAAAACCTTGTTTGTATAAAATATTAATCAATAACAAATCAGTCTATCGTAAAATCCCTGAAGGGTGTTTGTTGAGAATATTCAGACAGATCTGTACTTTTAGAAACTCTCTCATCAAAATTGATTTTGCTTGAGGGGCATGTAGGTGGTAAATATATCTAAATTACTTGTAGGGGTATACTGACCAGGTGTGGGGGTGTTTACAACCTCTTCCAATTAAATTATTGGAAAATTTCTAATCTGGCAGGAAATTTGGGGGATCTACAGGGGCCATTCCATTGACAACTTGTATGTAAATCTTTCAACAGTGAAGTCATTTCATGTAAATTTATTTATACTGATTATGTCGGTTATGATGAATGATGTCCCTAAATGTATGTACAGAATAGTGGCAATTCATTTCATCAGATGTTTTTTTCCCAAGGTTGTTATTTTTGGTTCGGATGCGATAGCATCTGGAACCTATGCAGTCATGACAACGTGTGGGTATGTATGTGGCTGTGTGTATATGTATGTATGTGACGGCCAGCTTGTAAACACGATATCTTAAGAAAGATATACTGGATTCATGTCATATGTGATAGACATTTAGCCCATGGTCTGTAGATGTGCCCTATTGTTTTTTTGTTTTTTTTGGTGATTTCATGCATATTAATGAGTAGGCGGGGCTTAATATAAAAATCGTAATTTTATCAACCACATGCCTGTTTTGTTCATATTTGGTTTGATTATGATGTTAGTTTGTCTGTACATGTTCATGATGTGAAAATGTTGACTTTCATTAATATGCATAGTGGGCGGGGCTTTATATGATTTTGCTGTAAAGAGCTTGTAAACACGGTATCTCAAGAACAGTAAACTAGATTCATGTCATATTTGGTACACAGATAGCCCATGGTCTGTAGATGTGCGCTATCGGTTTTGATAATGATGTCATGCATATTAATCGATGGGCAGGGCGTAAAGTGAAAATCTTGAAATGTTCATATTTTATCAACCACATGTCTGTTTTGTTTCATATTTGTTAAATTATGATGTTAGCTGGTGTGTACATGTTCTTGATGTAAAAACGTTGATATTTGTTATAATAATGATGTTAGCTGACTAGTATGTATGTTTTCATTGTATAAAAACATTGACTTTCATTATAGGCATAGTGGGTGGGGCTTAATATGATTTTTAAACCAAAAGCACAAGTAAATATGATATCTCAAAAACTATAACCTGGATTCCCGCCATGTGTGGTACACAGATAGCTCATGATCTGCAGATGTGCTCTAATGTTTTTGGTGGTGATTTCATGCATATTCATAAGTGGGCCTAAAATGAAGATTTTGAAATGATAAATGAATAACTGTATGCCCGTTTTATGTCATATTGTGCAGGATAATATTGTTGATTATTGTGTACATGTTGATTTTATCAACAGATGTCATTAGTATGCATGGTAGGTGTGGCTTAATGTGAAAGTGCTAAATGATGTAAACACCATACTGTATCTCATGAACGGTATATCGGATTAATGCCATATGTTGTACACAGATGAATCATGGTTTGTACATATGTTCTAATGTTGTGGTAGAGATGTCATGAATATTAATGAGTAGGTGAGGCTTACTGAAATATTCTTCAAATAGGATAAATGAGCAACCATTTTTGCATAATACTTGCTTTTATAATGTTTTTGATTATGGTGCAAATGCTAATGTTGCCAGAACTTAAATGTTTCCTTCACAGTGCCGAATTTGGTAGCACATACATTTTTTGACATCATTTTTTGTTACCCCCTCTCCCCTCCCCCCCCCCCCCCCTTTCCCCCTCTGTCTCTTCTCCTCAGCTGCTCTTCTCCTAACTAAAATCTTATGCAATGCCACTGTTATAGAGCATTTTGCACAGCAGTTACCAGCCAGTCTAGAGCTGGTAGATCAACCCAAGCGCCAAATTAAGCTTGAAAAAAAAAGGAAAAAAGAAGCCAAATTAAGCTTGAAAAAAAGCCAAACTGTAATCAAGCTGAAAAACAAATTTTTAAAGGGATTGGGCACTGTTCTGTGGACTGTTCTGTGAGCGGTCAAATGGTACTGAAAAGTAACAAATGTCAAAAGTTATAATGTAGATTGTAGAACATGGAAAATAAATGTCATGTGGTCTGAGTGTTATCAGAAAATTAATCTAACTTTCTTTTTTAGTCTCCTTAAAACATTTTTTTTTTTTTTGGCCAAAATTAAAGGATTAGTTCAGGGGTCAGGTAACTTCATCTCATATGAAAGAGTACTTCAAAAGAAACAAAATGGTGAAGAAAGTGTTTATAAATCTTATTCCCTTTAGAGATATTCAAGGATTAGTTCCGGGGGGGTCAAGCATGTCCATCTAATATAAAAGAGGACTTCAAAAGAAACAAAATGATGAAGAAAGCATTCAAAATTTGTATTCCAGTAAGGAGATATTCTAGTTTAAAAGTTGGTATCTTTTGTGTAGAAATGACTGAAATCAGACTAGTTGTAATGTCATAGCCTCATAATCCCTAAAGTCTTTTTGTATTATTTTATATATTGTGGCTTAAAAACCATTAGATATGTCAGGAAAGTAGTAATACCTAATCTAGTGAGGGTAATTATAATTTACCATCTGAAGAAAGTTTGAGGAAAAATCGTTCAAATAGTAAAAAGTCAAATTAATTTTCTTCAAAGCACATTAACAATTGTTTAGAATGTGAGGATGGGGTTGCCAACCTTACATAGTAGACTTAGTACACCAGCCATTTCTACACAGATAAGACAGTTTTAGATTGTTATAACTTCTTAACGGAGCAAGCGTTTTGTATGCTTCTTGTGTCACCATTTTGTGTCTTTCAAAATCCTCTTTCATATAAGATACATTTGCTTGACCCTTGAACTAATCCATTTAGCCAAAATAAGACAAATAAGCCTCAATAAAAGTCATAAAAAGCCAAATTTTCGAGAAAAGACAAATAATATGTTTTGTTGCCAAACAAGTCTGAAAAAAAGCCAATGTTTTTCTCAGTTAGCTCCTAAAACTGAAGCCAATATACCAACTCTAATATCTGCTTGCATCAAGTTATCTTATATAATACCTCGGCTTTCTTTTTTCTTTGGTTTTTTTTTCTTTCTTTCTGGTAGTTAAAAATTATGTAATTACCCTTCGTTTTAGATATAAATGCAGCATCTCTGTGAATATACATCAATCACTTCAGAAATCTATTTGCATAGTACCAGCTAGAATAAAAGCATATCCATCAGATGTTAATTGCATATTAAATCGTGAGAGATGAATCAGTTTTGATTTTGTGTGTGTGTGTAAGAAGAGAAAAGGGGGGGGGGGTGCAAAGTGATAGGTATATCAACATTTTAGTTGGTCCTGGAGTTACTTTATTCAACAAAAAAATTAATTGAAGTAAGTTTTCCAACAGTTTATTTGTCCCAGATTTGATGTATCCTCTTGTCTATACAATGAATGCGCTTGTCAGTTGTATAACTCACCTCTACTACCCCTGACAATGTGAGTCAAAGGTGGGTCATTGTCATAAAAAACAGTGACTCACCTGTGCGTCATTGTACCAAATTGTCAGTCACCAGATTGACTCTGGGGTAAGTCAATTTACTTCAGACCCATTGACTTTGTACAGAGATGAGTCATTTTGGGTTAAGTCATTTGCACAATAAATGTCAGTCACCTAAGTGACTGAGGGTGTATCAATGTACATGTTTTGACCCCCCACTTTGGTGCAATGACTCACCTTGTCCGGGGGTGAAGGGGTGAGTCACACAATTGACAAGTGCATAACACCAACAAAATTGGCATTTTCTGTAAAGCCTACATGTAAAGCCATATGATAAGCCATATGATAAGCCAATGTTGTCCCTATTGCGGCAAGAAGCAGGTGGGTCATATGGATAAAAGTTACAGGTTCTGAGAAGGGGGAGTTTCTTGCTATATTCAAATCCATTGTACTTTATCCTTGGCTGCAACCACATGTTTGGCACTAAGTTGCAATATTGAAACCTTTAAAAAAAAATTGAAATAAGCTCGCAACTGGAACCTTTACATTACAAAGTTGTAAAGTTGAAGTGAGCCCGCAATTGGAACCTTAACATTACAAAGTCGTAAAGTTGAAATAGGCTTGCAATTGGAACCTTTAATTACAAAGTCATAAATGTGAAATGAGCTCACAATTGGAACCTTTACATTATAAAGTCATAAATTTAAAATGAGCTCGCAATTGGAACCTTTACATTACAAAGTCGTAAATTTGAAATGAGCTCGCAATTGGAATCTTTACATTACAAAGTCATAAATGTGAAATGAGCTCGCAATTGGAACCTTTAATTACAAAGTCGTAAATTTGAAATGAGCTCACAATTGGAACCTTTACATTACAAAGTCATAAATTTGAAATGAGCTCGCAATTGGAACCTTTACATTACAAAGTCGTAAATTTGAAATGAGCTCGCAATTAAAACCTTTACATTACAAAGTCGTAAATTTGAAATGAGCTCCAAAAAGTGAAAGTTACTTCAAGTTAAAAGTGGGCTTGTGTGAGCCTATATGAGCTAAATGCAATGTTGATGAGCTAGCGGCAAGTTTAAAATAAGCAGTGGGGCTGTATCCCCCTTTGCCCCTGCCACACCTGCTGCCTTCCTCTTACCTTAAATCCTTACCTCCTTCTCCTAATAAGTGACCATTTTCATTTCTGATTTTTTACACTTTTCTCCTCTTTATCCCAACCTCTTTTTTGTGGTTAAATTGAATTCAAACTTCAATATCCTGTTTACTTCAGTCACTATTGTACCCCAACCACTAAAATTAATCACATTTGAAGAAAATATATATTGATTTTCATCCATTGAAAAGTATCAAGAGGTACCTCTATGGACCTAAATTGAAGTTTATTACTTTTCAGATTTGTTATTGTGTAATAAATAGCAACTGTCTGGAAATATACACTTTAAAAGAGTTTCCGTATTTGACTTAATTACGAATATAAAATTGCACCACTTTTTGGCCTAAAGTTTCTATCTAATAAGCACCCATGCTTGGGTCCATGTACAGTGAGTTATTTGAACTGCAATGTACATATATGTGAATTGCTTATATTTTAGCCCCACAAAAACATTGTGAGCATTAGATGCAAATTAAGCAAAGAATGAAACAAACTTGAATATTTTAAGTCTTCAAATTAATCAAATAAATTTTGTTATCAGTCAAAAAATGTTAGGCAGGCGCTTATTAGAACAGGAGCGCTTAATATGTCGAATACGGTTTATCTTATTTTGCGTTCTCTTCAAAAATGTGGCATATTGTTATTTTTTCTAATCTTATTGTCAATAGAGCAATGGAGGTTCTTTTAAGACATTTAAGAGTGACATACCTATATGTAGAAATCGAATTCAAAATTTGTCCAGGTAATCACAGGCACTTTACTAGACTGTTTTATTCAGCTCTTCTGTGTCCAGTGGTTGTACACTACAAAATCTCAGAAAAAATAGTAAAACAAACTTTTTCAAAAGATTTTTGAACAATGTGAACGTCATGTGATATGTGATGTCATAGCTACAGCTAGTCTGAGTTCAGTCATTTCTACACTAACTCTAGGCATCTTTGATTTTGTTTTAACTTTTGTGGTGGTGGTGTTAGTTTGGGCTTTTTATGGGTTGACTAACCCTTCTAAGCCTATCATCTTGTTAGCTTATATTATGTGAAATCAAATGGCCCGTTCAAATGTTCTAGAAACCATGAAACAACAAAAAGTTAAATAAAGATGCAGAAAGTGTTTGCTAGCTTGTGCAAGCTTACAGAAATATTTTGCTAGCTTGCACAAGTTAGCAAGCTTGCATTAGAACTATACAAATACTATCGCTTGCAGCAAGCTAGTACTAGCTTGCAGCGAGCTAAAAACGTTCAAGTTGGCTTATCGCAAGCTTGTTTTTCTGTAAGGGTAATCCTGTACGTCATTACTTTTCAGCATTCTGAAAATTTGTACCAGCTTTAAAGGAGCTCTCGACCGAGAAGTAAGGGTTACATTTTGGTGATAAAATGTGGACATTTTGTCCACATCCAATCAAATATCGCAATCCGTTTTTCATGTGATTATTCTCAATGAAAGTTTGTTCACTCGCCAAGTGATCTTGAACATTCATTGTGTGTAGCTTCTGCACACGTTAGGCCTTGGTATGGTACATACGATAGTTGCAAACTTATTGGTCCTACGTTAAACTTAAAGCTTGATGTTTTTAGCCAATATGGTAGTCTAGACCTACATTAGAAATGGCATTGCTTAAAACCATGAACACTTCGACCGGCCCTCATAAAGAGCAGGGCCGGTTGAATTAAAAGTTATCTTTTTCTTTATTTCCCAAAACCACAAAACTGTGATCTGGTCAACTCCATACAAGCTGTTCAATAAACCATGTGCTTGATTTCCTTGCAACACAAAAGAGTTTTTATTAAGGGCAGCAGCATCTCCCAACATATCCTGTACATCTGCTTAAGAATTATGCAGATATGCCCACTTTCCTCCTTGCTATAAAAACACATTTTATATACCAGCTGCACTTATGGTTCAGAGATTAATTGGTTCTGTAAACAATTTATCTATGCAATATTGATATTAACCGTGCATGAGTGACATCAAAGGTCAATGGTGGTCAATTGTTTTTTTACTGGATTGCCGAAAATGGCCAAAAACGGCGGTTGGGGAATAAAGGAGATGTACACAACATGAGGAGTATGAAATATTCTTTGAAGCAAAGTTAATCTTGTGGAATGATGCGTAATATGAGGTCTGAAATTTGCACAACAAGTTTTTAAGCAGTGTCTGTACTAATGTAGGTGGCTGTGAGCCTGTGGCTGATGCTGTAGCAATGTATGACTATGCGTAATGGTCTGTAACATTAATTTGATAATAACCTCTTTTCAAATTACCATGTCCTAATGTTACACTTGCTTAACGACACAAGTAAGACTCAACGTAAGAACTCGTTGCTGAATTATTACCAAATAACCATTGAAATACGTTCCAACCATGAAAAGATGCCAACTTCAACCAAAGTTTATTTGGTGACCACATTTACAAGAAAAATTAGTAACGAAATAAACTTCCTGTACATTTGTTAAGTCTAACAACTGGCAGATTTCGCTACACACACCTAGGCCTATGAGCATGATCGGCAGTGCAGCATCTATGAATATTCAAATCCAGAGAGGTTGTTTGATTGGTCAAGTTTGTGTACATATAGCCTATACAAAACAGGCACTGGAATATTTTGGAGACTCCAATAAAATACACCCTCACTTTTGGGTCAAGTGCTCCTACGCCCCTTGACACACAGACGGGATGAGACTGCCACTGCTATTTTCATCCCGTTTCAAGGACATTCTCTAAACGAGGCGATGCATGTATTACGCAATCATTTGACCACAAATTTTGTTATAATACGAGGTGGAGTAACGTAGAATGAAATAGGAAACTGGAAGCTTTTCAGTGACTGCTTGTCAATGTCACGTAATCGTTCATGCGGCTACTAGAATGCCACAGGCACAGAAAACCAGGATGGAGTAGTGTTCAAGGGGCGGATTCTGTAATATATTGTAACTATACAAAGACGGTTGTGCTCATAATGTAATGATCTTCCATCTGGATATCTCTACCGGTCCCATATACCTTTGATGATCTTTCGTCTGGATATCTCTACCGGTCCATATACCTTTGATGATCTTCCGTCTGGATATCTCTACCGGTCCATATACCTTTGATGATCTTCCATCTGGATATCTTTACCGGTCCATATACCTTTGATGATCTTCCATCTGGATATCTCTACCGGTCCCATATACCTTTGATGATCTTTCGTCTGGATATCTCTACCGGTCCATATACCTTTGATGATCTTCCGTCTGGATATCTCTACCGGTCCATATACCTTTGATGATCTTTCGTCTGGATATTTCTACCGGTTCATATACCTTTGATGATCTTTCGTCTGGATATCTCTATCGGTCCATATACCTTTGATGATCTTTCGTCTGGATATCTCTACCGGTCCCATATACCTTTGATGATCTTCCGTCTGGATATCTCTACCGGTCCATATACCTTTAAGCTTTAATATCTTCAATTCTTTCTTCACCATTTTATTCTTTTATGTTGTCCTCTTTCACATGAGATGGAAATTCTTAACCATTAAAGTTAACCTATAAGCCCTCTCAGTTTTCCATTTGCTTAGGGCCATAATCATTTCATTCTAATTTTTATGGCAAAATGCAACAGCTGATGAGACACTATGTCAAAATTTGTTCTATCGATTAGTTTATGTTGCCCTCGTTCTTAAAATATACTTATATACTGTAGTTAACCATATAGTTAATCGTTAAGACCTGTTTTCCATTTGCCCAAATCTGTAAACTTTTTTTTTTTACCGAAAAATCCAACAATTGCTGTTTAAAAGCTTGCTGCATTTTCTGTATTTGATTTCTATTGATTTTGTCTGCCATAATCATCACCAGTCTACTGCTGTTTAAAAAGATCTGTTTGTGCAGATGTCTGCAAGTATGACACCAAACTGTACACTACAACACTGTACACTACAGTAGTTACTTTCCAACACGCTGGGAAATTTTTGAAATATAATAATAAAGCAGAATAACATATTAGGTTTTTCACCAATTTGCATATATAATAGTCCTCGATCATGAAAATGAAAATTCATGGGAATAGTCCTTTAAAGGATTACTTCAGGGGTCAAGCAAGTTTATCTTAAATGAAAGAGGACTTCAAAAGAACAAAATGGTGAAAAAGCATTCAAAAATCTTATCCTGTTAAGGAGATACCTGAGTCTAAAGTTTGGTATCATTTGTGTAAAAATGACTGAAATCAGACCAGTTGTGATGTCATAGCCTCAGAATCCTCAAAGTCTTTATGTATTCTATCATATTTTGTGGCTTAAAAACCATTGGATATGTCAAAAAAGTAGTAAACTGAATCTAGGAAGATTCCACCTGAAGAAAGTGTGAGAAAAAATCATTTAAATTGGGAAAAAATTTAATAAACTTTCTTTAAAATACATAAAGACTTTGAGGAATCTGAGGCTATGACATCACAACTAGTCTGATTTCAGTCGTTTCTACATAAAGGATACCAAATTTTAAATGTAAATATCTCCTTAACGGAATAAGATTTTTAAATGCTTTCTTCACCATTGTGTTTCTTTTGAAGTCCTCTTTCATATAAGATAAACATGCTTGACCCCTGAACTAATCCTGTAATATCTCCTTAGTGGCATAATATTGAGAAAATAATTCTTTACCATTTTATTGATGAAAACTCTTAACCATCGAAGTTAAACCTTTAAACCCTGTTTTCCATTTGCTCAAATTTGTAGATATTTTATTTCAATTTTTTTCTGAAAATGCAACGGCTGATGAGATGCTGTATTGTAAAATTTTCTATCATCGCTTCGTATCTGTATTTGCTTTCTTCTGATTTTGTCTGTCATAATTATCATCAGCCTACTGCTATTTAAAAAAAGAGATGTGTGTTCAAATGTCTGCAAATATGACACAGCACAGTGCACTGCACCGGTCACTTTTCAACACGCTCGTGAAATCTTTGAAATCATAATAAAACGGAATAATTATAAAAACAACTTGTGTCTTTACTAGTCCCCAATCATATCAATGAAAATCGGAATGTTCCTTCAGAACGTCTTCTATTTTCAAAATGGATTTCTGTTGTCAAAATGGACTGGAATAAAGCCTTCAGATTACAATTATACTCCTTTTGTGATACTTAATAAACTCTGTACCAATAGCTAGCAACAATTATCTTTGCTATTTTGCTACAGAGTTTATTAGGTATCAAAAAAAGGATAATGGTAATTTGAAGGTGTTATTCCAGTCCATTTTGAAAATAGAAATCCACTGTTGAAAATAGAAATCCATTTTGAAAATAGAAATCCATTTTGAAAATAGAACCTGTTTCAGTATCTCCTTGATATTTTTGAAAATTTCTTTACCATTTTGTTGCGTCTTTTTTTTGTTTTCCCTTTTTCCCTCTTTCACTTACCTTCCTCACCTTCCTTTTATTACCTTAACTTCTTTTCCTTGTCCACCTTTGCTCCCTCCTTCCCTCTATCCCACCTCTCTTTCATCTCTGTCCTAACTCAAGCACCTTAGTTTTTAACACCCTCTTGGCACATTTGACTCTGACTGTCGTGGTGCCATTAAACATCAGCAAACCAAACCAAATCTTTCAAATGAGATGAAAATTCTAAACCATTGAAGTTAACCTTTAAGCTCTCTGTTCCATTTGCTTAAATCCGTAAAGATTTTATTTGTATTCCGAAAAATGCAGCAGTTGGTGAGACGCTACATTTTTAAATTTTAAGTCATTTATTTCTGTTGCCCTCGTTCTTATGAGATGAAAATTCTTAACTATATACAGTAGATGAGCCCTGTTTTCCATTTGCTTAAATCAGTAAACATGTTTTCATTTTCCCGAAAAATCCAACAGTTTATTTTTTTAAATATCTCCTTATATTTTTAAAAATTATTTTACCATTTTGTTCATTTTATTGCCCTCTTTCACGAGATGAAAATTCTTAACCATTGAAGTTAGTCTATAAGCCCTGCTTTCTATTTGCTTAAATCTGTAAACATTTTTTTTATGTTTCCAAAAGAGGTAACAGTTGATGAGATGCTATATTTAAAAAATTACCTATCGATTTGTTTCTTTATTTACTATCTTTTGATTTTGTCTGTTATAATTATCACCACCCTTTTTATTAATAAGATGTCTGTGTTTACTTGGATGTTTGAATAGAATGTCAAACATGTTTTGTTAACGGTTGCTAGGTTACTGATGACTTCATCACCAGCAATAAATATTGTCTGTATCCAGGTTTCACATTATTAAATGTCAGCTGATGCTAAAATTGTGTTTTTGTTTTTTTTTCTCCATGAAATAATCCATTAGGAGCACTTGTATAATTAGACTGTTTTGGGGTAAAAAAGGCTCATTGCTTGAAAATTCTATTTTGATCTGGTTTATGTATCAGCTTTATGTATCAGCCAAATGTTTTTATTTAATTTTTTGTTATTATATATTTTGTTTTTGGAAAATAAGATATTCTGGTTAAGTGTACTTGAGAAAAGTACTTGGAGTGCAATTTCTTGGAGGCATATCCATGTTGTTAATTAATGCAAATGCTTTTCCAGATAAATGATTTGGTTAGGGTGGAGGGAGGCCCAAGTTTACAAAGTTGTGTCAACATCAGTAATTTACAGGGGACACCAGATTATGACATTGATGTGGCTGTTCCGCAGACCTTTAATGGATTGGTTCAGTGGTCAAGCAAGTCCATCATATGTTAACACTTTACAGAAATCAATAGGTAAACAAACTATTCACTATCTTATTTCGTTAACCCTTACTCTACCAGCACTTTTTCAAAACACGCTTGGGTGGCAGAGTTGAAAATGGGGCACCCAAATAGAGTAAGGGGTTAAGCACAGGATAATTATTGAAGGGTCTTTGTCTTCCGAGCAGAAAAGTCAGGCTTGTTCTGCTGCAGTGACCCGCTGGGCCGCCCACTGGGACCATGCTGCATATATTTTTGAGTTGGTACACTATGTTGCGGGTTGATTAACCCTTACTCTACCAGCACTTTTTTGAAAACGCGCTTGGGAGGTGGAGTCAAAGATGGGGCACCCAAAGCGGTGATAATATCGTAGCGTGGTAGAGTAAGGGTCCAGGAGATATTCAAATTTCAAGTTCTGTTAAGGTTGTATTTAAGTTTAAAGCTTGTGTCTCATTTGTAGAAGGATTTTTTAGCTGACATCATGAGCATTGTCATTTTCTAGGGCAGACTGTTGTCTGCTGTACACTTACATATGTTTACATCTTGCTATATTAGATTACTTTTGAAAGTAGTATGCTGGAATCTTGCTGTGCCGTTGGTTGCACTAACTAATAGACATATTTAAGACGTGATTAAGAGTACTTGGAGGGTAATTTTTTCTTTAAAAGAAAATTCTATATTAAAAAATTAATTTTTTTGGGCAGTTCATTTTAACCAGTGCGTGTTTATATGCCTAGTACTTGTTTTACATGCTAAGCACGTGTTTTCATCACAGGGCATGTTTTCATCACCAGGGCGTGTTTTCATCACCAGCGCGTGTTTTTATCACCAGCGCGTGTTTTTATCACAAGCGCGTGCTAGCACATGTTTTAGATGGAGTCTGTTTGATATACATGTGATGTGACTGAGCTACATATGTAAAGATTAGATGTGTGAAATACTCAATGCAAATTAGCTCTGCCCTGCAAAATGGCTCCCACTTGAGTCATGTGATGAAATCCCTCTATGCAAATGACTAAAATCTGACTGGTTGTGACATCACATCCTCACAGTTCTTTAAGTTTGTAGGTATCATCTTGTATAAAAGAGGACTTTAAAAGAAACAAAATATTGAAAAAGCATTCAAAAATCTTATTCCTTTAAGGAGATATTTAAGTTTATACAAAATATTATAGAATACATAAAGGCTTTGAGAAGAAACAAAATTGTGACGAAAGCATTCCAAAATCTTATTCAGTTAAGATATTTTAAGTTTAAAGTGTGGTATCGTTTGTGTAGAAACGACTGGAATCAGACTAGTAGTGAAGTCATAGCCTGAGATTCCTTAAACTCTGTATTTATTTTATCATATTTTGCCATGTGATTTTGTGGCTTGAAAACCATTGAATATGTCAGGAAAGGAGTGTAACATAATCCAGCAATGGTATTTATCATTTACCACCTGAAGAAAAATAGAGGAATAGTTAAAAGTTAAACAGATTTTCTTTAAAATAAATTAAAAATTGTTAAGAATGTGAGGATGAGGGTGTCAACCTTCCATAAAAGATTTACTACACCAGTCATTTCTACACATAAGACAGAGCTTTAAACTTGAATATTCCTTAACGGAATAAGATTTTGGGTGGTTTCATCACCATTTTTTTGTTTTTATTAAAGTCCTCTTTGATATAAGCCTATGTTTTTAATAGATGGACCACTGAACTAATTCTTTTAAACTAGTCAGCACTTCCTCGTTTGATAGATAATGTGAAAAGTTTGGTTTAATTGAAAGCTAGTGGATTATTGCATGAATAATTCAAGAAGTATCGTTTCCTCGTTCAATCATATTAATAGCAAATCATTTCCTGAAGTGCTGGTATATATACTGAGCTTTAGCAGGGAAAATAGTACAATTTGTTTGTAACTGAAGTGTTTGTTTATAGAAAATGTGTTTATGTGGGTTGAATTTCTTTTCCCCTTAATATTTTTATGTTAATAATTTAAAAGGCCAGATGTTGGTTAACGTGGGGATAAAAATGCTCAATTATCCAACGTTTCTGATTGGCTGAAACATTCACACAGTCACTGACAAGCCAATCAATTTACAGCCAACCATTTACTATGTATTGGATTTATTCGTGACAGGTCTTGCAATTTTCTTGTACAAGATTGTCTCTTTAACTGAAGTTTAGCAGCTAAGAGAACTTAAGTTACATAGATGGTGGAGCCACTTTCACATATAAGCTTGGTCATACCAATGATTCACAGATTCAAAAAAAAAGGAAGGGTGTGAAGGATAGGCCATTAACCCCAGTAATTTGTAAATGATTAAATGTCTCAAAGTATAATTTGTACAACCCCAAAAGTAAAGGTAAATGGACAGGTGTTCTCAGATCATCCAGGGGTACTAGTCAAGGGCTCTCATGGTCTGAGCCAAGGGGATAAGCACCGGCTCAAATAAGCCTTGAAGAGTAGGAAGGATATTTAACTTTACTTTAATTGAGAATAGATCACATTTTTTTTCTTCACTGATTGAAACCCCTGTTTTCTCAAACTTTTTTCAGATGTTACATTGATATCGCTTCATTGGATTATAATTATTAATTCAGTATTCATTCAATTAAAGCCATTGGGTGAAAGTAGTTAATTATTTGAACTCTTCAACAGATAATCCTTTTTAAAATTAATTTGAGCTGAGCATAATTACTCCAAAACTTCAACCAATCAACTGCTTGGGGAATTTTTCCTTTGTTACCCAACCAATCAACTGCTGGGGGAATTTTCCCTTTGTTACCCAACCAATCAACTGCTTGGGAAGTTTTCCTTTTGTTACCCAATCAATCAACTGCTTGGGGAATTTCCCCTTTGTTACCCAACCAATCAACTGCTTGGGAAATTTTCCCTTTGTTACCCAACCAATCAACTGCTTGGGAAAATTTTTTCTTTGTTACCCAACCAATCAACTGCTTGGGAAAATTTCCCTTTGTTACCCCAAAGAGCTTCCACTCATGGAAAGCGGACGATCATAAAACGCGCTAAATCATAAATCCCAGAAAAACCCTCATTAAATCTTGGGGAATTTTCCCTTTGTTACCCAACCAATCAACTGCTTGGGGAATTTTCCCTTTGTTACCCCAAAGAGCTTCCACACATGGAAAGCAGACGATCATAAAACACGCTAAATCAGAAATCCCGGAAAAACCCTCATTAAATCACTTCAAAATATGCGCTTTGACACTGCTCTCATGGAGATAGCCCGGTTACATAATAGGTGTACCAGCTTGTGTGTAACACATCGTATATACCCAGTACATGTAGGCGTAATGAGTTTGTCTGTGCTGTTGTAAAACTCTGTACTGTTAGATAGGCCTACATTTCTTGGCAATGTTTAGTTGCTAAAGTAAACAATATTCAGGCTTAAGAAAATGGTGGGTGTATAGAAAAGAAAAGAAGGTTTTGTCTTCTGACTCACCATATCACATGTACCCAGGTACTTGTCCTCCGCCACTTTTCAATATAATTTTTTGGGCAAAATTTGCCTCCTGTTCCCACACTTTTGGAATAAGAGGCCATGCCCCTCTACCCACACACTTTCCAAATGTGAATTACGGCCCTAGCTGAGTACTTGCCAAACAGTATGTAGGCCTAACATTACCCACTGTGAGGAGTACTCATTCTGACATTGACAAATTCCGAGCCAGATTTGTTCACGGGGGTGGTAAGGAATAAAGCAAGTGCAAAGGGCTTTTGTCAAACACAAGTGAGGACCAGGTACTCACCCTGTGTGACATTTACCTACTACAATGAGTCACCCTATGTGACATTTACCCACTACAATGAGTAATCACCCTATGTAACATTTACCTACTGCAAGGAGTACCCACTCTGACATTGACCAATTCCGAGTTCAGACTTCTTCACTGGGTGGCCCGGGGAATGAAGTAAGTGCAAGGGGTTTTTGTCAAACACAAGAGAAGGCCAGGCACCCACTCTGTGTGACATTTACCCACAACAAGAAGTACCCACCCTATGTCACATTTACTCACTACAATGAGTACTCACCATATGTGATATTTACCCACTGCCATATTTACCCATTCTGACATTGACCAATTCCGACTTTGTTCATTGAGGTGAGGAATAAAGCATTTGACAAACTCTAGAGAGGGCCAGGCCAATGGGCGGAATACCTTTTGCTTTGTCCCCCTCAAATTCAGCCTATAGGGGCCCCAGGGCCCTGAAAGCTCTATTTGTTTGATGGTCTTGAGAAAGTGACTGTGGAATTCAGGATTCTGTGAAAATATTGCCTTAAAGGCGTTACCTCATTACCTTAAAGGACAGCAGTATATACCAGCTAGGTATAAATTTCCATTGTCATCAATCCCCACCCCTTACTAACACCAAAAAGGACAATAGAAAACAAATCCAGTTGTCAAAACAAGATTTATTGAAATATGATGAACTTCTGCAAAAGTATGAAAAATACTCAATATCAAGATTGATCTCCATAAATGCCAGAAAGTAAAAGATTATAAATTTTGCAGCACTTCTTACTAGGAAAAATAGAAACTAATCTTACCAGAGGTGTCCAATCATGATATGCATTTCACCCACAAATCAATCATGTTAAGTGTTACTAAGAAAGACTAAACATAAGCAGAGTAGAATGTGTTTATATATTTTCAAATACATTATATTGACATGCCACTAAATTATCTTATAAATGAAGCTGACATTTTCTCATAATTAATATCTTTCCAATTCTGTACAGTGAACAGAAGAAAATTGGTTAAACAAAAATTACTTTTGAACCTGTAGCTGAATTTTAAATTGTTGAAGACCTTAAATACCTACTTCTTTCCTGGGATATAGTGCATGCAACTTGTATTTTACCTGACAAATAATTCAAACAGTAAGTTGTTGCCCACTTATAATACAACTCTTTATGTCTCTCTTTGAAGATCCTCAACCTCAACTTCATAATATACTTGAAACAATGAAAGTGTGGACTGTTATTTATTTATTTATAAAAGTAGCTCTGCAAATGTTAAAGGATTAGTTCAGTGGTCAAGCATGTCCATCTTATATGAAAGAGGACTTCGAAAGAAACAAAATGGTGAAGAAAGCATTCCAAAATGTTATTCCGTTAAAGGATTAGATCAGTGGTCAAGCAAGTCTATCTTATATGAAAGAGGACTTCAAAAGAAACAAAAAAAGCATTCAAAAATCTTATTCCATTAAGAAGATATTCAGGTTTAAAGTTTGGTATCATTTATGTAGAAACGACTGAAATTAGACTAGTTGTGATGTCATAGCCTCAGATTCCTCAAAGTCTTTATTTATTCTATCATATTTTGTCCTGTGATTTTGTGGCTTAAAAACCATGGGATATGTTAAAAAAGTATTAAAACTGAATCTAGGAAGGGTATTTATAATATACCACCTGAAGAAAGTTTGAGGAAAAATAATTTAAATAGTGAAACTATTAAATTAACTTTCTTTAAAATACATAAAGACTTTGAGGAATCACAACTAGTGTGATTTCAGTCGTTCCTACAGAAATGATACCAAACTTTAAACTTGAATATCTCCCTAACGAAATAAGATTTTGCAATGCTTTCTTCACCATTTTGTTTCTTTTGAAGTCCTCTTTCATATAAGATGGACATGCTTGACCACTAAACTAATCCTTTAGTATCTCTTTAATTGATTACGATATTTGAATGCTTTCTTGACCATTTTGTTTCTTTTGAAGTCCTCTTTCATATAAGATGGACATGCTCGACCACTGAACTAATCCTTTAATGAAACCTTCAGTGTTTACATTTCCAAAGGCACCTACTATACGTCATCAACCAAATTAAGTGAAGTTCTGTTGTGTGCCTTTGTCGTGTGTAATCAGATTTCCCTTTGATTACCTTGAGTTTATCTGTAAATATTAATCTTTTTTTCTACATCACACTAGCTGATAACATTAGCTGTAAAATCGGAACAGCTTAAGACTAATTGCCAGATTAAATATTTTATGTGAAATCGGTTAAACTAAGTTTTCAGAGAACCTTCCTATCAGATTAAGAACGAACAGGTATAAAGATTTGAGACACAATTTTACCTTTCTAAAATGGTGGAGAAAACTAATTAACTTATAAATAAACCTTACATTACACTCTTGCATTTATCATTTAACTTTCTTTTTTTTAGAAGAATCAACAAGATACACATACAGTAAGTTACTTATTTATGTGCAGTAAATATTTTGCACAAGACACTGCATAATACCTAATAAAACTGCCTTACAACTGAAAAAATAGCATAACCAAAAGCATAAGCTAAAACCATACCATCAACTCTTGTAATTTTTTTTCTTTTTTTTTCCGGCTCGCTCATAGTCAAGCTTTTGTGAATGCAATAATTCAACACTTTCAGTGATGATTTACATATAGAACTTGGTTGATTTTGTCTCATTTTGTGAACCCCAAGACATTTGCACATAGACAATTGATCCAATCAATAATCGCTGCAGAAGTGATGTTATAGGTATGAAGCACAATAAGCATCAGGATGTCAAGCAACTTTCTCAATGCCATATTCCCTCTGTGATTGTTGATAGCCTACTTGTATGATCAGGGAGCTGTTTTGACAAAGTAACAGCTCCCTGGTATGATAACAAAATCATTCAGAATTATATAAACATCAAATGTATAATGATATTGGGAAAAGCATTTACAGAAGGGCTAATGCACTTCATCTGATATTAGGCCTATCTGATATTTGACCACCTTTTCCTGTTTGGCAGAGGCTCATCACTTATTTCTGCCTCACTTGGTTGACTGGCAGTTACATTGCCTTTTAAAGTCCCAAATCAACTTCTACCTGCAACAACATTGGTTTAGCATGTGATGTCCAAACTGCTCCATTGTTGGGTTGTCATGGGAACCTCTGGCTCCACGCTATTTACCAAAAACTCTTCTGTGGGTTCCTGGTTGAACTTGTTGCTTAGCACATACATCTTACCTTCTACTTGCAGCAATTCCTTGTATGTCTTACCTTCTACTTGCAGCAATTCCTTTGTAATTTCAACAAATGAGTTCACTATGAAAGTAAAAGAGAACAACAACTGTTGTAACTTGGGTTTCTAATTCCGATTTCTTCGATAAACCTCAGTATATGAAACCTGTGACATCGATTTGAAAAAACAATGAGGGTTTTTTTTTTTTTTCTTTTTTTTTTTTTTTGGGGCGGCAGGGGGTAGGGGAGGAAAGAATGGGATTTTCTAAAATTGTAATGACTTTTGAATTTTCTTTATTTTCATACAACTCAACATTGTTAATGATGGAAGATGTCCAAGTTAGTAAATTACTTGTGATCCAAAGAAGGCCGAAGGAGCAACCAGATGTTGAAGAGAACACAACATGGTCACGTAGAGTGTGGGGTTCAGTCTATATCACGCACAGTACCTTTTCTATAGCATACTCTAAAACTGATGCTTATCAAAGGTGTCCAAACAGCGGAAGGCATCCAAACAGCAGAAGGCATCCAAACAGCAGAAGGCATCCAAACAGCAGAAGGCATCCAAACAGCAGAAGGCATCCAAACAGCAGAAGGCATCCAAACAGCAGAAGGCATCCAAACAGCAGAAGGCATCCAAACAGCAGAAGGCATCCAAACAGCAGAAGGCATCCAAACAGCAGAAGGCATCCAAACAGCAGAAGGCATCCAAACAGCAGAAGGCATCCAAACAGCAGAAGGCATCCAAACAGCAGAAGGCATCCAAACAGCAGAAGGCATCCAAACAGCAGAAGGCATCCAAACAGCAGAAGGCATCCAAACAGCAGAAGGCATCCAAACAGCAGAAGGCATCCAAACAGCAGAAGGCATCCAAACAGCAGAAGGCATCCAAACAGCAGAAGGCATCCAAACAGCAGAAGGCATCCAAACAGCAGAAGGCATCCAAACAGCAGAAGGCATCCAAACAGCAGAAGGCATCCAAACAGCAGAAGGCATCCAAACAGCAGAAGGCATCCAAACAGCAGAAGGCATCCAAACAGCAGAAGGCATCCAAACAGCAGAAGGCATCCAAACAGCAGAAGGCATCCAAACAGCAGAAGGCATCCAAACAGCAGAAGGCATCCAAACAGCAGAAGGCATCCAAACAGCAGAAGGCATCCAAACAGCAGAAGGCATCCAAACAGCAGAAGGCATCCAAACAGCAGAAGGCATCCAAACAGCAGAAGGCATCCAAGGCATCCAAAGAAGGCATCCAAACAGCAGAAGGCATCCAAACAGCAGAAGGCATCCAAACAGCAGAAGGCATCCAAACAGCAGAAGGCATCCAAACAGCAGAAGGCATCCAAACAGCAGAAGGCATCCAAACAGCAGAAGGCATCCAAACAGCAGAAGGCATTCAATTTTTGAAACAAAAATAATCTTTTACACTGTGACACTTGTTACGTGAAATCCTTCTGAGGTGACACGGCTTATGTACCTCTGCTTCTCCTTCTTACTGATACCAACAGCTCCTGATCTCTGCTTGCCATTCTGACAAAAAGCTGAGGAAGTCTATCACCAACCACTAAAACCACTAAATAAAAGGGAGTCATATATCAAAATATGTCATTCTAAATGCCACAGAAACTTTTTATATGGTATACAAGTACCAGTGGAAGTAAGTATTGGCTTCACACATTCAAATCCATTATCAGTCTGAAGCAAACCCTGTAAGCATAGCACAGAAAATGCTTTCTAGCACTTAATTTTTCACCTGGATCCTTTCTGAGACACAGCACCTTATTAGTCTAAAAAAAAAATACATTTAAATTGAAGACTTTCAGGAATTGAAAATCCTTTTTTTAAGGAAAATATCAATTGTCCAATCATGATATGCTGCCACCAATCCTAAAGAGCGTTAATACACTCAAGGGGTGATCTTTAAACCCCTCCCCCTACCCATTTTACAACCAACAAATGTCTTGAAAGCTGATGATTGGTTATCATTTTAGTAAACATGCACATGAATGTGAATGAAAAGCTACAAAGAAAATATGCTTACCTCAAGCCTTCCAGATTATGCTCTTTAAATTTTGTTCCGCAAAGATGACAAAGAGACCTCGAAATGAGATGATGCATCTCCATCTGAAATAAAGAAAATAATAGGGCAAAATACTGAATGATTTATCATCTTTACAGTATGTATAAATTCTGTGCCCACAGAATGGTAAGATTTTAGTAATGGCCAGAAACTTAGCCTATTTATCATATGATTTACTAAAATGATAACTACTGCAATATCTTTTGTACAAATGATTACACAGATCAAATGATTATAAAGTCTCTGAGCAAATGCTGTACATACAGTGAAAATTGACAACTTGTAAATGGCTTCTGCAGTTAAAATGCATTGTTAACTTACAGTAATATGCAAAATTACAGTTGATATTGACAAACACAATAAGATGGCCAGGGATTCAAATGCACAAGTTCACAAAGAGAGCCTTCCTTTGAATGATAAATCTGAAGTGCGTCATCAAGGTAATCACTGTAATAAGGTGTTTCTTGTTTATACAACTTTTTGTTCCAATTCACCGCTATTTTTCCACACTTTTCTGTAAACATGATTAAGACCAAATTGATCAGATTGAAACAAATCATCATGGTGGGAAAAATTGGGAGGAACTTTAGAAGTAGGTTCATTCCCGAAAAATAATCAGACTTACGAAGTTTTGAGGTGAATGGTGTATGTTATCAATTATTAAAGAATCTTTAGTGTAATCTTATGGCCCCATGCAGTATCCCCGGCTACAGTAGCATTGAAGTTGCATGCCCCAGCATTGTACTAATCTTAATAAAAGAACGATGCATATTCATGTTGGAAGAACTTATTATGTATGTCCAAACTATGGCATATCCCTGCCGGCTGGGCAGCAAACTCGCAAGGCCACCAGCTGTACTAAGCTAGCTTAACTATAAAACAATGCATATTTTTTTTATGTATGAGAGTCAATGGAGCATGACACAACAATTATGACCTGATACTATTTCACTAGGCCTCTCTATCATTTTACACCTAAAGTGATTAAATTTATGCCATTAGCAGATTAATGCAGTGCAGTAACACATCAAAGAAAAATGATATGCAAATTCTTTCAACAATTTTAAAATGAGAGCCAAAATATTGCAAAAAAGGATAGGCATATTTCCCATCGTGTATTGAATCATTGTTTATAAATGAAAATAAATTAAGGGAAATTTCTTTTGCCTAGTAGCCTGCACAAACTTCTGAGCCACATTACTACAGTACATCACAACTGTAGTAATTTTTAAAAGAATCTTGCATTCTATCACCATATGTAACTTAAATTATTTTAGATTTAGGGCGTAGGCTTTGAATGGGTTCAAGTGTTTTTCTTAGTTTAATAGGCCCAAGGCCTATCCTGGCATACAAACTTGACGAAGTTAGCACTGCAGTAACACCAGTAGCAAATACAACTTTCTTGGCCTTGATTTTTAATCTTATTCCTACTATTTTAAGACCAAATTATTTAACAATTTCTAAACGTTTTAGCACACATCAGTATAACACCGGGTAAAAAAACTAGTTACCATGGAAACAACCTGAAAATTTGACCATAAAAAGTGTGATTTTCTTGATTGGACAACATTGCACACATACAGTACAAGCGTTATCAGAAGTTCATACAGAAAGGTAAACAAGCCAACTTGTCCCAGCGTCATTTGCAGGAACCTGCAGGAATTAACCCCCAAATCACAATTTAGGCAAGCTATTTTCCCAAATTTGCTTAAGTTAGTAACCATAAATGTCACATATTAAGATAACTTACCATCAAAAAATGTGATCGATTTGGGGTTTTTCCAGTGCTTTTGTAATAACTTGCTCTACAACTGCACATGACTTCCATTGAGAAACTGCAGCAAAGACACACTGTGCAGCCATTTAACCTATAGCACAGGTCACTTTCAAATGACCCGAGTATAGTAATGATGTCATTTGCTCTACCGCTTTCAGCGGCTACACACACACAATGTTGGATAAAGACATTCATTAGTTGTTCTGCTCCTTAAAGTTTCAAACAGTCAGACGCGACCTGATAAATAACCAGGTCGGGTCAGAATTTTCCTCTTTATTTTATTTATTCTGAAAACCTTACTTGTTGTGGAAGTTAGTGCTTAGTATCATATTAGCAATGGATGAAGTCCTTATTGTGTGGTTATTTAAATTAAGATAAAGTGGTCTCACTATTTGCTACAGTAAGTTTGTAGTTATGATTTGCTGGAACAAATTTTTCAGGAGAAGAACAAGTCATGTTATGAGGCCCATGGGATGTGGGTATTGAGTGAATCTGCAGAGGAATAAGTTAGAGCCGTGTAGGGTGTTTCTAGGGTGTTTTTGTTGGGGTTTCTTTGCTGGAGGCTACGTTTCACAAGCGTCAGCTCTCCATGTGTGGAAGCTCTTTGGTTACCCAACCAATCAGCTGCAGTGGCTAAAAAGAAAAAAATGCGCGTATTACCTTCATGTATTACGCTTATGATGAGTGTTTGAAAATTATTTTTGTACGCGGTCCCTTACCGTGCGTGTATTGTGCAGATGGCCAGGACTCCCCTCAGTATCTGCTTAGATGATAAGATACCCACGATATACGATTGGTTTTATTAAAGTGTAAAGTCTATATAACAATAATAAAGGTTGCTCCGAATCAGTGCAAACACTTTTCCACATCAACTTGGTGGGTTTTTTTTTTCTTCTTTTTCTTGCATAATCTGACCTTTTTATTTATATTAACCTTGCATTGCCAGCCTGTTAATTTGTGTTAGATATCATTCAAGTTTATATCTTCTTATATAAGAGAGCTATTTTCTAGGGCAATTTTATTTTCTAGCCTGAACTGCCTCAATGTTAATCTGTTTTTGTTTTCCCCTGAAGATAAAGATGAATGTCGCCCTCTGTTAATTTTTGTTGGCCTTCTGTAAGGGTTACGAGTTGTTGATTGCTGGTTTTAGAGTATTCAAAGGAAACGTATCGTCCCATGAATAAACTCAGAAGTGAACACCGCCCTGCTGGTAAGGTCACTTCCGGTTGTCAATTTTCCTTATTGATTGCAAGAAATCTGTGATGTTATCGATAACATGTAGGCCCTCTATTATCAGTCAGGTGGATGTGTGATTAATAACATCACATATTTCTTGCAATCAATAAGGAAAATTGACAACCGGAAGTGACCTTACCAGCAGGGCGGTGTTCACTTCTGAATTTGTTTATTGGACGATACCTTTTCATTAAAGGATTAGTTCCATCTTGTATAATAGTGGCTTTCAAAGGAAAGAAATTGGTGAAGAAAGCATTTAAAAATCTATTATTCCGCTAAGGAGATATTCAAGTTTAAAGATCAGTCTCATTTGTGTAAATTCAACTGAAATCAGACTAGTTCACATCCTCATATGTTTTTAGTCTTTATTTATTCTAATTATAATGTATTTCTTCTAAGAATTTTTGTGATTAGTCTTGTAATCTAGTAAATTAGTTATATTTACCTAGTTTTGTAACCATTGGACATGTCTGGAAAGTAGTTAAACAGAATCTAGTAAATTAGTTATATTTACCAGAAGAAAATTTGAACAAATAAAATTCAATTAGTACAAATTAAATTTTTGATTACTAATATGGAATCAAAATTGGTGCTTGAGGGGAAATTTGGAGGGTTAAGGGAGCGACAAGAAGGGTTACTGCAAATACTGGCATAGAAAGTGGGGGAGGGGGAAACTGGCCTTTGAGACTATTTCGCCTTCCAGGTGCATGTTTTTTCCATGTTTGTAGACAAAATTGTAGAATTCCATATAAGATTTAGAGGTGCAATTGGCTTAGTGGTTAATGGGATCATGCTCGTATGCACAAGGTACCGGGTTCGATTCTCGCCACAATTGCTGCATTGTGTCCTTGAGCAACACATTTCACTCTACTTGCTCCATTTCTCTCAACTGTAAAATGAGTACCAGCACTGCTGGGCAGTTGGCCTGCAATGGACTGGCATCCCGTCCAGGGAGATTCATGTATGTGCTCTCATCCACTTACACTAAGGACACCGCAGATAAGGGGGTGGGCCTTTACACTGAGGACACCAGAGATAAGGGGGTGGGCCTTTACACTGAGGACACCAGAGATAAGGGGGTGGGCCTTTACACTGAGGACACCAGAGATAAGGGGGTGGGCCTTTACACTGAGGACACCAGAGATATGGCTCTAGCATGGATTTATTTTTAAATAATGTAAGATTTGAAAAAATATTACAGGAAATATATTTACGATATTTAGCAGATTT
Organism: Chiridota heheva; assembly: GCA_020152595.1. Lineage (NCBI taxonomy): Eukaryota > Metazoa > Echinodermata > Holothuroidea > Apodida > Chiridotidae > Chiridota > Chiridota heheva. Next base: position 141,227 of record JAIGNY010000935.1, read on the forward strand.
TTTCCATCATTCTTCTATTGTAATTCACACTTTGTAGGAAGTTTCGTACAAAATTTCCATTTTGTCTGGGCCAGCGTGAAACATGAAAAGCGTTCCTAAATCATTGTTTTGCTTGTTTTTATGAACAAGTCAAGGCAAAACGAGTCATTTCAAAGGATAAATAGGATTCTTAACTAGAACTAACAATTATTCACACTTTGTAGCGATTATTGTTGTGCATTTTGCTGGGAAAGTATGAAATTTCAGTAGGCTAAAATAGCATTCCATTGTCAAGAGATTATATTTTTTATTTTGATGAAAAGGGCAAAAGCAGGCCTTTAAAAGGGTATAAGTAGGATTATTATGTAGAAATACCGATTACATTATTTGTAATAATGCAGGAAAAGCCAAATTACACTGGTAGTGAAAAAATATGTTTCCTGTACATAAATAGAAGTGGGGATATCGTTATCGTGCTTTTAAAGATCAAATGAGTTTTTAGCTGGACTATTCAAAGAATAGAGCTATTCTACTACCTCGGCGTCCAGTTAAAGTTTTGGTTAAAGTTTTATAACTTAAGTTATGAATGATGTACATTCATGTGACTTGGCATAGGGGTAGAGGACATGGGTATTGATCAAATGAGCATGATTGGAGGGTTGTGTGTGCATACTAATTAGCTTACTTGCATAACAATGAAAATATTTGTATCTATGATATCTTTTAGTATAAAGTGAGTGTGGGGATTTTGTTTACACAAATGGTCATATATGTAAAGAGCATTGTCTACACTCAATGGTGAGGTGTAGTGTGCATATTAATTAGGTTATTTGCATAACAATAGACTTTCATACAAAATTAACCTGAGACAGTATCTTGGTTCAGTGGTAGAGAGCATTGGTACTATTCATTTGATCATGATTGGGGGATTGTGTGTGCATACTAATTAGCTTATCTAAATATTAATATTAATATTAATTAGCTTATTTAGATTGTCAAAATATTTATATCTGTGGTAGCTCTTGAATTAAAGTGGGTGTGGTGATTTTGCTTAAATAAATGAGCATACAGTAGTATTTGGGAAGAGCATTGTTCACACGTAATGGTAAGGTATAGTGTAAATATTAATTAGGTTATTTGCATAAAATAGACTCTGCTGCAAAATATTTGACCCGATATCAAAAATATATGGCAGGCGAGACTTTCCCATTGCACCCTCACAGTCCATCACATTCTCCTTGCTTGCGCCCTGTACAACCTTCCCAAAGCTTCCCTTGCTGTCCACAACTCAATAGCCGTGCTCTTCCAAAAAAAACCTCCGTATAAAATTATCTCCTTCCTTCATCATACTTCCCTCTACAACCATAGTTAGTCCTCCTTCCCCACCCCCTCTCTCTCTCTACATTATTTTTCCACCCATACACCTCCTCTCTCGGTCCCAGCTTTCTGGCTTTTAGTTCTCGTGTTCTGTTTACTCTCCTTCCTACCCCTGGAATGATCTAGCCTCTCAGGCACAATTTGACCCTTGCTGTTGCGGTGCCATTAAACTCTCATCAAACAAACAAACAAACATTCACATTTCTAGTTTTATTATGATATTGATATTCTGACATGAATTGGAATAAAAATGTTTGTCTTGCCATGAATAAAGAAACAAATAAAAGTGTCCTTGCTTCTAAAGAAGGGTTTTGCAAAATATAAACAATAAGTGGAATGTGGGGTAGAAGATGACCTAATGATAAAGTAGCTGAAGGAAAAAGGGTATGATTTCATGTGGGACAGGGTGGAATTGTATGTTGGACAGGGTGGAATTGTATGTTGGGCAGGATGGGGTGGGATGTTGGCCAGGATGCATTGGCATGTAGAACAGGGTGGGTTGGCATATGGAACAGGGTGGGTTGGCATGTGGAACAGGGTGGGTTGGCATGTGGAACAGGGTGGATCGACATGTGGGACAGGATGGAATGGCATGTGGAATATGGCGGGTTGGCCTGTGGAACAGGGTGGGTTGGTATGTGGAACAGTTTGGGTCAATATGTGGGACAGGGTGGAATGGCATGTGGAATATGGTGGGTTGGCATGTGGCACAGAGTGGAATGGCATGTGGTAGGATGTCATCTGGATTTCAGTTGTGATGGCATGTGGTGGTGGAATGATGTACAGTATGGTTTTCAGGTGTGATTGCATGGAGTACATAGCATGCAATGCCATTTGGGACAGGTTGGGATGGAATGTGGGACAGTCTGGAATATGCATTAGTAGCGGTGAGGGTATTTGTATCGTTTCCAATGTCTAGTTTGTCATACGTTAAGCAATATAGTTTCGCATAAATTTACTTTAATCTTATTGTACATTTTTTATGTCGCTTGACTTTGCTTGACACATATTTACTTAAATTGGAAGTTGTATTACAATCCAGGATGTAGTTCTGGGAATGTGTAGGGGTTGGGGGAGGGTTCAGGTTGAAAAGGGGGCTTAATGACATTCTTTCATTGACATTGGCAAGTTAGGGCCTCTCCTTTCTTTGTTGTTCAATTGATAGAACTAAAAGAGGTGTTCTAGTTATAGAGACTGTTAGCTTTTACATGTTTTCCGAGTTACTGCATGGGTAAGGTAACCTTGAGCTTTTTTTTTTTTTGCCTTAAAATATGTGGGAATTCTCAAAGATATTTTAAAGCTTATAGTAAAATGTGAAAATTAATAAGCAAATCAAAACGTAAGTGCATCTTTTAAAGCTCAAGTAATTTGAAATTATCTGCCCTTGCTTCCCCATTTCTGTATATACCTCCCTCTATAAGCCCATTCTCTATACTAGCTTTGAATAGTTAAGCATACTCTTCTTCCAACAGTTCTTGTTTAAGTGGCAATATTCACGTTGGTCTATTTTTAGATGTTTACATGAAGTCTATGGGGATAATTAAGGCTTGAAATTGATGTTTTTGTTGTTGCTTGAGTACATTTTGTATTCTTTTGAAGGTTGATGGGCCCCTAGATGCAACATTAGCTCACATAATGTTTTTATATTAATTTTTTAATGTTTTATATATTTTTTGTCATTGTATAGATTGTAATGTGAAAAGGGGCCAATGGCCTGTAACGAAATAAATGTCGAAATGTTGAATATTAATGAAAAACCATAGAAATAGGAAAACATTGCAGCAAATGTGGTGGGAAATTGGCCAATTAGCAGCTTTATGAATCTGGTTGTGCAAATATTTCACGTTATTATGGGAATACCAAAGCATTTTCATATAAATGTAAATTTCTCGCTAAATTACTTTTAAAGAAGACATAATGTCTGACCTTATTTCATATAATAAAATTGAAAACAACAAATTTACTGACCAAGTTTCATAACTCCCAAACCAATCTAACCCACTTTTTGTAATTTTTAAAAACTTTAATACTACTACTTGATAGTACCATGGGAGCTGTCATTTTATTTTCAAAACATGCAGATTATGATGTCATCAGCCCAGCATGATGTTGGAATGCTTTGTATTTCTTTTTAATCTACCTCAACTTTTCTACCTGATGAAAAATTGTTTTTCTTTTGTGAGGGTCAAGGATATTTTTGTGTAAACATGAAATTATCAAAACATGCTGTTAAAACTTTGTGTCACATCATTTTGGAATAAAAACTTCAATCACATTTATAAAGAAATACCATTTATAATCCTTATGTCTTTATTGGGAAAATTAAGTCATCATGCACAAATTTCAATACAAAATTGAACAAAATGGCAGCCCCATTTGTCGATTTCAAACATGAATAACTTGAGATAGGAATAGCATTTTGACTTAGTGTGTTTGGGAGTTGGTTAAGATTTATATCCTCTATCATATGAAGTAATGATTGCATCAGACTTCATGTCTCCTTTAACCACTTAATACTGAGCCTTTAACTGATCATGATGAGTCTTTTTATGTCTCCTTTAAGCATTGAGCTCCAAAAAGTGTTGCCATTTTTAAAAGATTAGTTCAGTGATCAAGCATGTTTATTTTATATGAAAGAGGACTTCAAAAGAAACAAAATAGTAAAGAAAGCATTCACACATCTTATTCCGTTAAGGAGATATTTAAGTTTAAAGTGTGGTATCATTTGTGAAGAAAGAAATGAAATCAGACTGTATGTCATAGCCTCAAATTCCTGAAAGTCTGTTTGTATTTTATCATATTTTGTTCTGCGATTTTGTGGCTTAAAAACCGGTGGGATATGTCAAAAAAGTATTAAAACTGAATCAAGGAAGGGTATTTATAATATACCACCTGAAGAAAGTTTGAGGAAAAATAATTTAGATACTGAAAATATTAAATTAACTTTCTTTAAAATACATAAAGACTTTAAGGAATCCGAGGCTGTGACATCACAACTAGTGTAATTTTAGTTGTGTATACAGAAATGATACCAAACTTTAAACTTAAAGATCTCCTAAATGGAACAAGATTTTTGAATGCTTTCTTCACTATCTTATTTCGTTTGAAGTCCTCTTTATACAAAATAAACATGCTTGACCACTGAACTTATCCTTTAATGGCCATTGTACAGGATGCAACTATTGTAATAAACCATGAAGATAACACAAATATTTGTCATCTAAATCAGTGGTAATAGGATAAAGAAGCATTCAGAAATCTTATTTATGTAGAACTGTTGGACTCAATATGCAAATAACTGTTCTAAAATGTCTACTATTATAGAATTAATATAAAGCCAGTGGTTTCAAGTTGCTCAGGATTTTATGCCCTTTCCTATAGTTGCTCAGAATTTGATGCCCTTTCCCATAGTTGCTCTGGATTTGATGTCCTTTCTCATAGTTGCTCAGAATTTGATGCCCTTTTCCATAGTTGCTCAGGATTTGATGCCCTTTCCCATAGTTGCTCAGGATTTGATGCCCTTTCCCATAGTTATTCAGGATTTGATGCCCTTTCCCATAGTTGCTCAGGATTTGATGCCCTTTCCCATAGTTGCTCAGGATTTGATGCCCTTTCCCATAGTAGCTCAGGATTTGATGCCCTTTTCCATAGTTGCTCAGGATTTGATGCCCAATCCTATAGTTGCTCAGAATTTGATGCCCTTTCCCATAGTTGCTCAGGATTTAATGCCCTTCCCATAGTTGCTCAGGATTTGATGCCCTTTCCCATAGTAGCTCAGGGTTTGATGCCCTTTCCCATAGTTGCTCAGGATTTTATGCCCTTTCCCATATGCATGAATTTACTAGCTACCACTTGACCTTTAACAACTTGTTTTAACATTTTTAGGAGAAAAAACGTTTTATTTGGTGAACTCATTTTTCTCTACTTAATTGTAAAATGATAACAAGAAAGCATTCCATGGAGTTGCTGATCTTATCACCTTAAAGTATACAGCATAGTGGGGGAAATAGCTACTACTAATAACTATCGGGGGAATGGTTAAAAGGGGTCACTAGCTCTTCGACCTTTGAACTTTTGACACCAGAGTTTACGGGACACAAGCTCATGTACTATGTGATGCAAACATAGGATTGGTATAGGTCTTGCACTTTTGAAATTTAAGTGGCACAAAAATATACAAATCAGTACATAAATTAACCCCCAAAATCACATATTTGACCTCTGACCTTAGACCCCTAATCACTAAAACAACATCTGATATTTTTCACATTTATTACACCCTATTGTATGACACCATTCATGCTCACGCTTACCATTCTATAACTATAGGAAAAATAGTGAAAAGTGGTCAATAGCTCTTTGACCTTTTGACCCCAAAGTCTACAGGACACAAATTCATGTACCAAGGTATCATGGTACATGTACAACATAGGGTTGGTATTGGTCTCGTACTTTTTAAGTTTAAAATGGCGCAACATTTTGCATAAAAAGCACTTATTTGACCTTTTGACCTCCAATTATTTTTGATTTTTGTTAGAATGTTAAACCCTACCCACCTATTCAATTTGTAAAGATACCAAGTAATTCCTTCAAAAGATACAGCCTTCACCCAAAACTTGTTTGATTTGACCTGTTACTTTTGACCTTTGTACCCTAAAACTCTTGGAGACTAAAATTCCGGGCCAGGGGTACCCGTCCACCAATTTTGGTTTATGTGTGTATTACAGTTTTTGAATTGTAAGTGACACAAAATTGTTTTAGACACACGCATGCATACATACACAAACACACGGACATTCCTAAAAATCACCAAATTTTGTCCCGTTCCAAAAACTTATGACCTCTAGCCCCTTATATAACCCCCCATGGGCCCACCAGCCCCCCTTCCCTATATCAAGGGGGTGGCCATGTAGTGTAGGAGGTACAGGCAGTTATTTGCCTATTCAGCAAAGTGACTGCAATATTTCATCCCCGTGGGTGATGAGATAATAATAAGAAGAATAATAATAAGAAGAAGAATACTAATACTAATACTACTAATAATAATGATAATAAGACTCAGACTAAGAATACTAATACTAATACTACTGATAATAATGATAATAATATTAATAATAATAATAATAATAATAATATAATGATAATGTAAATAATAATAATTTACTGAAATAAAAGGAATATCAAAATAAAATAAAGGCAAATATTTGTTGACAATTATATCAAGATAGTTTAAAGAAATATCACACACTTTGGATAGGAGTATTACTATATCACTTTAAGTGTATAAATATGTGATGTTTATATCATTCATACATCACTTTGATATACGTGACTTATATATTCCACATCATTACAATGTATATATATTGTCAGGTTCGCCGCATCACTTTTGCGCCCAGATTATGAAAATGCGAGGACTTCAGGGGCTTCATCCTCTGCTTCTCGAACCCCGCAGCACCACTATAGACCATCACCCCGCCGCACCACTATAGACCATCACCCCGCCGCACCACTATAGACCATCACCCTGCCGCACCACTATAGACCATCACCCAGCCGTACCACTATAGACCATCACCCCGCCGCATTAGTATAGACCATCACCCCGCCGCACCACTATAGACCACCACCCTGCCGCACCACTATAGACCATCACCCCGCCGCACCACTCTAGACCATCACCCCGTCGCACCACTATAGACCATCACCCACCGCACCACTATAGACCATCACGCCGCCACACCACTATAGACCATCACCCCGCCGCACCACTATAGACCATCACCCCGCCACACCACTATGGACCATCACCCCACCGCACCACTATGGACCATCACCACTATAGACCATATATGAGTCATACGAGACTCAGATATACCCACCTGCTGATAACATCGCAATAATATACTCTCTTGAATGTACTTACATTTACCTGTGTTCCTGTGTCTTATTTTGATTGCAAACATATTTTTTTTTTTTTTTCTGATTGTTGAATATGGTGCCAGCTGCTCTCTGCTGTTATGAATGTCTTGAAACATAAGACTTTGATCTGCTAATGTGTCTTCATGCAACCATAACTAAAAAAGCGATTGTCTTATTTCTGGCGCACATTAAAGTTGTTAATTGTCATGTCATCTGGTGTAACAATGCGTCACTAATTTATGCTGTAAGATTGTTTTCAAGCCAACCTCAGGGCACCCAGAGACTAAAAATGAATCATTTAAACTTTTTTCATCTAAAAAAGAAAAAAAAATGTTAAATTTTTTCTTCATGTTAAAAAAAGGTTAACGTCATGAACTAACCTAATTTTGTGCACTATGTATGTACAGTAGATTAAGCACAATGTGCAGTGGGAATGTGTTTCAAGCACCGACATGATAATGTAATTTGAAAATTCAAGTTCGGTCTTGAATCAAAAGTACGTATAGAACAAGGCTGGATATTTATCGTGATGCGTTCATTTTGATGTATTGGATGAAATTATCAAGAATGATAACATTGGGTTTTTAATTTGATCTGATGGAAGTAAATCAGTTACCAAACAAATATGAAATTCACAAGTGTCTGGTTGTTTTGTTCATATAAGAATATTTTGCTGGTACTTTGAAGGATTAGTTCAGTGGTCAAGCATGTTAATCTTATATGAAAGAGGACGTAACAGCTTCTATTTTCAAAATGGATTTCTATTGTCAAAATGGACTGGAATAAAGCCTTCACATTTACCATTATACTCCTTTTTTGGTACTTAAAAAACTCTGTACCAGAATAGCTAACAAACTATTTGTTAGCTCTTCTGGTACAGAGTGTATCAAGTAATAAAAGAGGAATATAATGGTAATGTGAAGGCTTTATTCCAGTCCATTTTGACAAAAGAAATCCATTTTGAAAATAGAAGCTGTTACTTCAAAAGAAACAAAATGGTGAAGAAAGCATTCAAAAATCTTATTCCGTTAAGGAAATGTTTAAGTTTAAAGTGTGGTATCATTTGTATAGAAACGACTGAAATCAGACTAGTTGTGATGTCATAGCCTCAGATTCCTCAAAGCCTTTATGTATTCTATCATGTTTTGTCTGCGATTTTGTGGCTTTTAAACCATGGGATATTTAAAAAAAAGTAGTAAAACTGAATCTAGGAAGGGTAGTTATAGTATACCACCTGAAGAAAGTTTAAAGAAAAATAATTTAAATAGTGAAATTTTTAATTAGTTTTCTTTAAAATACATAAAGACATTGAGGTATTTGAGGCTGTGATGTCACAACTAGTCTGATTTCAGTCATTTCTACAGAAATAATTCCAAGCTTTAAACTTAAATATCTCCCCAACGGAATAAGATTTTTGAATGCTTTCTTCACTATTTCATTTCTTTTAAAGTCCTCTTTCATATAAGATAAACATGCGTGACCACTAAACTAATCCTTTAATATTTTCTTAATGGAATAAGATTTTTGAATGCTTTCTTCACTATTTTGTTTCTTTTGAAGTCTTTTATATAAGATGAACATGCATGACCACTAAACTAATCCTTTAACCATCTGAAAGTTATATTGTGGTCTCAGGTCTACAGAAAACTGTATTTCTATTTGTGTTTTACTCAAGAATTTGCGTATATGTTACTTGCGTATTATTAAAAAGACACAAACTTAAAGTTTATTAACAATTACAAGGAATTAACTCTTTGAAGAAGTAGATTATTCATTGAATATTGAAAATGATATGAATGGGTGGAGGGAGGCTTGGGGACACCTCCACTTTTATTTGTACCCCTTCTTCCTAAATCTGAAAGCCTCCATGCTCGGGGGGCTGCATACAGCAGTCTGGCAGCATGCCTATTAATGGGAACATAAATGTTCCTATTAATGGGAACATTTTGCTACATGGAAGCCGCCATTTTGTGATATTTTCCATGATCCTTTGCTATCCTAACATTAAAGCCTTATGCAATGTTACAATTTTCAAATTTGAAATACGTCTGGGAAAAATATCTTTGTTAGGGGAAACTTAAAACTTATGAAAATACCTTCATTATTGTCATAGCTACAACTTTTCCATTCTCATTTGATATGTTCACCATGCCGTTTTCAAAATATTAAATAAAATAGACAATAGACCTAGGCTTTAAGGTGCAAAATAGGCATTTTAAGAAATTCAAATGTTTTTTATTACAATGATTTTTAATATTTCAAGTACATAAATTTGAAACAGTGACATTTTATTGCAACATCTGAACAACATGGCTGCATGACTTCAATATTCTCGTGTGTTATACATGTTCCTATTAATAGGCATGCTGCCGGATTGAACAATATGGCTACATGACTTCAATATTCTTGTGTGTTATACATGTTCCTATTAATAGGCATGCTTCCTGACTGTACAGTGAGCTATCCAAACTAAAATGTACATATATGTGAACTGGTTGTATACTACCCCCACAATAACCATCACAAAAACATGAGCGTCAGACACAAAATAAGCAAAGAATGTAACAAATCTTGAGTGTTTTAAGTCTTCAAATTAATGAAATAAATTATGTTATCAGTCAAAAAATGTTGGGTGGGCGCTCATTAGAGCAGGGGTGCTTAATACCTCAAACACGGTACCTGTTTTAGAAAAGCCAGTCTATTTTTTTGGGGGGGGCTCAATGTATGATTACGACACATCATCCAGAGACACTTGCAAACAGGGTAACACTTCTACACAAAGTGTATGTGTGAGGGGGGGGGGGGTGTCATACTTTTCCTCCACAAGGGAGACAGTGTTTTTCATACCCAATGTATTTTGTTGAAATTCTACCAGAAAGTGTGTCCCAGGTATTAAAACCGTGCTAAGAAACGTTGGTAAGTGTATGAATTTGGCAGAAAACTTATTTCATTTATACACAAAACAACAAGCCTATGACTTGTCCTTCTTCTTACAAATTTGTTCCAGCAAATCATAGCCACAATTTTAATGTAGCAAATAATGAGACCACTTACCTTAATTAAAATGAGTACTCAACCACACAATAAGGATTTCTTCCACTGCTAATTTGATACTCAATACCAACTTCCACAACAACCCAGGACCAACAGGAGAACTAGTACAATGGAGCCATTGATAAAGGAAAATTGATCCTAATTTCTTGTGATTTTTAGAATAAAGAAAATAAAGAGGAAAAGTCTGACCTGACCTGCTTATGTTTTAGGTCGGGTCTGACTGTTTGAAACTTTAAGGAGCATAACAACTAATGCAAAGTGTAAATTGTGTTTTCAAAGATATTGTATGAACCAGAGTGTCTGGAGGCAAAATAAACAATAAATGTAGATCGCGGCAATTAACAAAGCCAACAATTATGGTTTCTAAATAAATCTTGTAATGCGAAGTCCAAAAGTGTCTTTCTTCTTTCAGTCCAGCTTGAATCTTGAAAGCTGCTTCGTAGAAATTTAGGCCCCTTGAACAAGGGACATCTCTCATCCAAACTTGCACCCCCAATTAAATTCTCAGGCTGGCAGAATTATATGTTCTCATTATTTCAGTGGCTGAAAATTAAAAATTACATGAATAATTTGTGGTGGTTACCCAAACATACATCACAAATATAGCTTATATGAAAATTATTTAAAACTATAATCAACTATAAATTAAAAAGAGATATTTCCAAAACTCATTTGTATGCATTATTGATTTTTGTATAAATGTTGAATGTGCAAAAAACAAGATAATTGAAAAGAAATGAATTTTTTTTTTTGAATAGATCACCCACATCTGCCCATCACTTTTTGACATCAAGCTGCACTTGCCACCAGAGAATAGACAAGATAAATAGATTCCTTAAGTGTCTCATTTACAATGAATAGTTTCTCAAGTGTCTCGTCGAACGCAGGCAAATTATTGAAATGAATGTTTGCACCTAGAATCAAAGGAAAGAATTCGTGCTGGAGAATGAATCATACTTATTTTACAGATGATTCAGAGGGAGAAGGGGAGGGGGGATTTCTCCAGCTCTCATTGCATTTTAAGACACCTTTCGTGGTATATCACTTTTCACGAAACAATCTTACACATGAAATTGTAATTTGAGAGGGATGAAATTAATGTAGGAGAACATTAATGGTTTTCCTTGAAGTGTAAGTGACAAGTATGAGTTTGTTTGGTGTAGTGTGATCGGGAGAACATTAGCTTCTGTTTTGAAATTGGTTTTTCTTTTGTTTCTGCGTTGTGGCTGGGGAGCTTTTCAAGATTTGTTCACGTACTGAAATAAGTGTCATATAAAGTTACCACAATCTCATACTTTACGAGAGTGCACATTTCCTCCCTCTTTCCGCATAGTGATTAATGTGAAACTGTCATTTTCAAAACTTATCCGGCATAGTGATGAATGTGTGGAAATATTTGAGGTGCAAAACAATTTATTTAAAATATAAAAAAAAACCATATCGTGTAAGTTTATATATTATTGAGGAGAGGAAGTAATAATCTTTTCAAACAAGAATTTAAATATCTAAAATTTGTTGTCAAATGTAATATAAGTAAGCTTCAAAGACATTCGTCACTATGCCACTATGTGGAATTGAATGTCATTTAATTCTCAAAACCATATATATTTTACATTCGTCACTATGCCACTATGTGGAATTGAATGTCATTTAATTCTCAAAACCATATATATTTTACATTCGTCACTATGCCACTATGTGGAATTGAATGTCATTTAATTCTCAAAACCGTATATAATTTACATTCGTCACTATGCGGAAAGAGGGACAATTTGTTGGCACTTGTCTCCTCTTTTAAAGGATCGTGCCACATCAATGGAGAAACTTCTTTCTGTGTGTGTGTTTATTTTTTATGTGATTTCCCATTTGCTTCATAAAGTCAATTGTAGGACAACTTAAAGGATTAGTTCAGGGGTCAAGCAAGTCTATTTATATGACAGAGGACTTCAAAGAAACAAAATAGTGAAGAAAGCATTCAAAAATCTTATTCCGTTAAGGAGATATCTAAGTTTAAAGTTTGGTATCGTTTGTGTAGAAACGACTGAATCTGACAGTTGTGTTGTCATAGCCTCAGATTCCTCAAAGTCTTTATGCTTTCTATCATATTTTGTCCTGGGATTTTGTGGCTTAAAAACCATGGGATAAGTCAAAAAAGTATTAAAACTGAATCTAGGAAGGGAATTTATAATATACCACTTAAAGAAAGGTCGAGAAAAAATTATTTAAATAGTGAAAAATCTAAATAAACATGCTTTGAAATACATTAACAATTGTTAAGAATGTGAGGATGAAGATGCCAACTTTTAATAGTAGACTTACTACACCAGTTATTTCTACACAGATAAGACAGAGCTTTAAACTTGATATTCTTTTTAATGGAATAAGATTTTTGAATGCTTCCTTCACCATTTTGTTTCTCTTAAAGTCCTCTTTCATATAAGATGGACATGCTTGACCACTGAACTAATCTGAGCTGATATTAAAGCATAAAATTAATTCATGGAATAATGCCATACTAGACTACTTCCCATTGAATGTTCATGGAATGCACAGTATGAAGCCTTTTATAAAATGTCTTCTTTTACATAGGTGTAGAAGGTGGGAAGGCAGGTGGAATTGCCTCTTCCCTTCTCAGTGGTATATTTTTGGGCACACCTACCGACAATATTTAGGCAATGTTAAACTCAGGCTAGTATCAGTGACATTACTGTATTTTTGCATTAGTCATTATGCTCCTTAAAGTTTCAAACACTCAGACCTGACCTGATATATAAGCAGGTCGGGTCAGATTTTTCCTCTTTAGTTTCTGTATTCAAACAATAAGGATTAAATTTCCCTTATTAATGGCTCCATTTTACTAGTTCTCCATTTGGTCCTGGGTTGTTGTGGAAGTTGGTGTTGATTAGCAGTAGATGAAGTCCTTATTGTGTGGTTGAGTGGTTATTGTAATTAAGATAAGTGGTCTCATTATTTGTTACATTAAGTTTGTGGCTATGATTTGCTGAAACAAATTTTTAAGAAGGACAAGTCATCGGGCAATTTCCATCCATACCCGCACTAAGCAAAATTGGGTTCCTGCATTTTTGTTTTTATATATGATACACTTGAATAAGTACAAATTGCTGATCTTTGTCTGTTTAGATTTCTATTGTAGTTTCATGCTTTCAAACACGTTTTCAATCAAGCTTTTATTTGATTTAATTTCTTTGCTATAGGGAAGCGACGAAGGCACTACAGATTCTTACGCAAGTCCAGAACAGTCGAAACCAACCCAAAACACCCGGCTTTCATTCGCCCCTGGGCTTCCGAAAAGGTCCCAGAAGCGCTATGACAACATCCTCATCTGCGGCATCGCCATTGCTCCAGAGAATTGCATCACTCGAGAACTAGCATGGTTTCTTGGATGGTGTTAAAGTTGCTCTGTTTTTGTGGTATGTGTACCATGTGGGCTACAAACATGAAGATGCCTTTATTTCAGGGTGTTTTGGAAGGAATCAGCTTCCATTGTTGAATTTTCTGAAAATTAGGGCATTAGCCCTTTAGGTGAAATTTTTGAAAATTAGGGATCAGCCCCCTTGTTCAAGTTTTTTGAAAATGAGGGGGATTAGCCCTTTTGTTGAAATTTTCTGAAAATTATGGGATCAGCCTCTTGTTATGATTTTCTTAAGATTATGGGATCTGCCCCTTGTTGCAATTTTAAAAAAATTATGGGATCAGCCCCCTTGTTGAAATTTTGTGATAATTAAGGGAATTTTTCTGATATTTAGGAGGATCTGCCCCTTGTTAAAATTTTCTGAAAATTAAAGGATGAAATTAGTTGAAAATTTCTTAAGATTACAGGATCTGCCTGTGTTGAAATTTTCTTATTAGATTGAAAATTATGGGGATCTGTTCCTTGAAATTTTCTTAAATTTTCTTGTTGAATTTTCAGAAAATCATGGGATCAGCCCCCTATTGGAATCAAAAATTAAATTAGAGGGACTTTGGGGGGCCACAAAATTGGACATGGTTTTAGAATTCACCTTGAAATGAACAGAAAGTCAAAACATTCTATACATTAATTTATTCAATCATGTATTTATATAAATTTATCATCATCCAAATATTTATTTTATATATTTCTTAAAAGTATGTTTTCAAAATATTTGCTTTTCAATCAATTTTGTCCCGTGATTTTGTCCTGTGATTTTGTGGCTTAAAACCATTGGATAGGTCAGGCAAGTAGTAAAACAAAATTTAGTAAGGGTAATTATAATATACCATCAAGAAAGTTTGAGGAAAAAAATAATTCAAATGGTAAACAATCTAAATACATTTTCTTTAAAATACATTTAACATTTGTTAAGAATTCAAGGATGAGGGCACCAACCTTCCATAGTAGACTTACTGCACCAGTCATTTCCACACAGATAAGACAAATCTTTAAACTGTAATAACTCCTTAACAGAATAAGATTTTGGAATCTTTCTTCACCATTTTTTTTCTTTTGAAGTCCTCTTTCATATAAGAATGTAAGATGGACATGCTTGATCCCTGGATGCGAAAAAATATCCAAGAAAACTTCAGCTTTGCAAGAGAAGTTGATTTAGCACACCCGGAGTAAAATGGAACATCCTATCCATTCAGAATTAAAAAAAATGCTATCTATTGTTACATGGATGCTTTAGATGATACATTTCTTTTTTCACCTGTGAGAAGTAAATTAGCAATATGTTAATTGATTTGATCCTAATCAAAATTATTTGATCAAAACTTGTTCTCTGTATGAACTGTTACAGAAAAATTTGCTTGCAGCATGCTTGCGACAAACAAACATGCTGCAAGCTTGCATGTGTAAGCTAGTATATGGAACAAATTAGCTTGCGCAAGCTATCAAAAACTATCTACAAGCTAGCAAATCTTTCTCCAAGCTTGCGCAAGCTAACAAATATTATATGCTAGCTTGCACCGCTAGCTATAGTATTTGGAACAAATACTAGCTTGTCAAATACTAGCTTGTAGCATGCATTAAAATGTTAGCTTGTTGCAAATGTGCTGCAAGTTAAAATTTCTTTAAGGGAATTTCCGTTAATTTGTCGGCATCGTTACTCTGCTTCATATCCCCGTTGTTCTTCCTCCATCTTCAATGTTTGAGTTGTGTGCAACATCTTGTATGCAACATCTTGTATGCAACATCTTGTAATTTTGAAGGTAAAAGCTATAGTTTGTGCATTTTATTTTGTAGGGTTTTGAAGATATAATAACTGGCACTTATGGTGGGTAACAGTATGACTGTAATTGTAACCTTAATACCTAGATTCTAGTTGTGGCAATTTTGCAATTGGATTCTTAACAACCTCTCTGATCAAACTATGAACATAAACTGAAAATTTGCTCCTGTGAGGTCTTTGCGAGATCTTTCAATCAGTTGTACTGGCACCATTTCCTTTAGTCACAACTCCTTTCCTATTTTCGCCATCTGCTGCATTTAATCCACGGATGGATAATAATAATAATACTAATAATACATTTTTTTATAGCGCATTATACCAAACGGTCTCAATGCGCTTTACATAAAGAAATATAACATGAGAAAACCTTTAGATACAAACAGTAAGAGAACAAAAAAACATACTTAAAAAGATACAAGCAGGATAAAGTTACAAGGTCCAATGAGGGGACCTCATGAAAAGGTGTGTTTTTAATACAGTTCGAAAAACATTTAAAGTAGGGGCATTTCTGATGTAGATTGGGAGACTGTTCCAGAGTTTGGGGGCTGCAGATTGAAAAGAACATTCACCATACATCTTGGTGTTAATTTTTGGCGGCTTTAGGAGAATAGCACTGTTAGATCTGAGTGAGCGAGTTGGTAATTGTAAGGTGAGTAAGTTGGAAATCTAATTTGGAGCAAGACCATGGATGGCTTTGTATGTAAGGGTGAGAAGCTTGTAGTTTATTTTTTCACGTATAGGAAGCCAATGAAGTTGGTGGAGGATGGGTTTAATGTGAGATTTCTTACTTGTGAGAGTAACTAATCTGGCAGCAGTGTTTTATATGTGCTGATGCTTTGAAGCTTTGGATAAAGTGCCATATCGACCAGCCCTCAGTCCTTTTTGTCTGTACTAAGACTGAACTTAATATAATATAATACACACGCTATGTATAATATAATACACACGCTATTTTTGGAAAGGAATGACCTTAGGTGGTGCTCTACCTGCCAGTGGCATACAAAGCACGTCATGTGGACTAAAGGCAGGATTTTGAAATGTGGTTTTGCAATCGTGTGCGCACAATCTTACAATCATACCTCACAAGATGGTGCTCACATGATCTTATTGCATACAAGCTCAAAATGTATGATAAAGACTTATAATGAAAACCTAAGCTTCTGAAACCTTGATGAATTTGAATACCGTATTCAGTGTAATAATGCCCTGAGAGCTTACGAAAATGCAATTGCACCAATTTTTAGGCGACGATGACGAGTGAACACACAATTACAATGGGGGAGTCGTCGCCTGCGTAATCAGTTATGATAGTAAGAATGCTATCACGAAACGCTTAATACGACCAGGACAAGAACACAGGTACGACGTACCGACAGACATAACATCGACAACCAAGTCAATGTCCACGGCCTTTACTGGCGAACTTTTTAGGCCCAAAGTTTCTTCCTGACAAGCGCCCATACTCTGGGGCTGCTTGCAGTGTGCCAGTATTCAAACTGCATTGTGTGAACTGGTTCTAGCTGCACAACCACCACCACAAAAACATTGTGATCGTCAGATGCAAAATAAGCAAATAATGTAACAAAAATTATTCAAATTAATCAAATAAATTATGTCATCAGTCAAAAAATGGTGGGTGGGCGCTTAATGTGTCGAATACAGTATTCTTGTTTTTCCAAAGAAAACAAAATATAAAGTTTAATAACAGAAAGGGAGAAATATATTTAATCAAGATTCCTAAAGCCTTGGAGATATAATTGAATTAACAACCACAATAGTTACAAATTGGAAGGAAAACTATGACTCTTAGGTTTAAGTAATGTTTTGCATTGAAATGTGTTAAAGTGTGGGATTAATATGCAGATGTGATGACCTTCTTGTAATTAAAAGGCTTCAAAAAGAGTCAAAAGCTTGGAAAAAATGGGGAAATTTATTCTTTTGCCCTTTCGGTGAGCTTGAAATAATGACTCACAAATAAAGAGCATAATATTTGGATAAAATTTACGTAGGTGAGCTTTTTTTAATTACTAATTGTGGCTTGATAAGCGAATATTTTGCATCATATAAATTCTAATTGCATTTAAGTGGGCGTTAAGATTGTGGATATTTGACGGACATTTCCTTTCATCGCTTCAAGGGAAATTTCTGCTGGATTTTATCTTAAAGTGATTAACAGAGTTGAAACAAAATTGTGAAGTGTTCATAAAAGTACTTATTTTCACATTTACTCTTGTGCGGATTTCAAAGTTCACAAAAGTTGTGACCCATGGAGTGAGTTTCCTCTTTTATAATTCCTTACTATTGGTCCAGCGGTCATAGCATCAGCTTGGCAAGCTAGAGGTCCCAGGTTCAATCCCCCTGGTGGATCTTCATTTACCAGTGCCTCACAGCTAGTTTATCAAATGGTCCTTCGGAGTTAATATCAATTATACAATTTCTCACGGTTCTGAAAAAAGGTGTCGAAAATCTTCCCACGAAAAATCACGACAGGAATAATATTATTGTAGTGAATACATCTTTATATACTGCCCTCTTTTAACAATTTATTGTTCTTTGCATCGCACAATTACATTGGAGACTTTTTTGTGCACATATTTACGACATATTCTGTTGTTTATTCAATAAATCTTAAAAAAAAAAAACACATTTTCCCTACGAATTCCTGATTTTTGTGCGGTTATAATCGCTGAAACCATAGATTTTTTCCAGCTTTGTGGTCGTTGGAATTGACATCTCTATATAACCTTAGCCTTTGAGAGGTATACGTTATACCCAAACTGCCTACTATTTTAGTACAGTACACCATTACCTACAATATTTATTTTAAAGGCTTCTTTATTAAAACAGGGATTTTTTCCCCTAGATCAAATTCTGGGTAAAAATTTGTTAGAATGAAAGGACAAGTATGAATATTCACAATAAGATACATAAACCATACAATGCCAGTTGTATAGGTGCTATTTAGGCTTTGACCAACCAAAGATTGTCAAATATGATAATGGCACGTAGAGGTGACTTGTCCCAGATTTGGCTATCATTTGATATATCCCTAATATCTAAATTGTAGAAATAATCTTCTGACAATCTTGAAACTAGCACAAAGTATTCCTTCAATATCAGTTACAGATTGTCAATTTTGCATCAAGGTCACGGTTGGGATGTGATTGAGATTTTTTTATTTTTTTTTATGCCAGAAGCACTATTACTCTCATCCAAAAATTATGGCCATGCCCCCAATTAATCTTTGCATATGAAAAATCTAAAATTCTTTAAAGGCTGAAGTTGAAGAGTGTTGTATTCAGACAGAGAGGGTGGGGGTCCAGAAATTATGCTAATAGGTCCAGATTATGACCCGATGACCTCTTCCTCTCTTTTGCTCTGCAGTCAAATTTAGCCACTTGGAAGTGTAATAGACTGCTATTTTTACCAAATTTTAGACCGTCAACAATATTTTCTTCTGCACCCCCTCCCCCCCCCTCCCCCTTTTCTGCCATTACCCCATAATCTGATATGCTGGCTACACCTTTGGAGAAAGATTTATACAGTTACATTATGATCTGTGGGCATCCTTCTATTTCAAAAGCATCTTTAAATCTATTTACAAGTGAAAATTTGATCAGCTGTAACTCAGAATCTTGCTTGTATTTTTACAAAAATGCCAATAAACGAATAGGAAAAGGCTCAGTATGACATCACAGCAACACATTCAGGTTTAGTATGACATCACAGCAACACATTCAGGTTTAGTATGACATCACAGCAACACATTCTCCCACAAAGTTTATGTCTTACATCCTATTTTATGAGTAAAACCTACTAGAAAAATAAATTGATGAAAGTTAGATATTTATATACATTGCCAAATATACTGTACTTGAATCACTTGTGGAAAATTGTTTCTAATCATACAGAAACAACCAATTAATGTTCAAAGAAATACATAAACATTTGCATTGGAATTGTCTCTATGACATCATTAAACACGAATTCATCATACTGTACAAAAACTTTAAAATGCAATTGGGAAATCTTTAAAAATCCATATTTCCTGAACGGAATATTATATTAACCTGATTTTTGTACCAATTTGGCTATAAAAGTATGCTTTTTCAAATGAAATTTTACAAAAAACTATGGGATTATTATAAAAAAAAACATGGGATTATTTAAAAAAACATGGGATTATTTAAAAAAACATGGGATTATTTTAAAAAAACATGGGATTATTTAAAAAGAATATGGAATATTACAATAAAACATGGGAATATTACAAAATAAACATAGGAATATTACAAAAAACCTTGGGAATGTTACAAAAACCATTGGAATATTGCAAAACACATGGGAATATCACAAAAAAATTATGGGAATATACAAAAACCATTGGAATATTGCAAAACAATGGAATATCACCACAAAAAACATAGGAATATTACAAAAAAACCATGAAGATATTACAAAAAACTATGGGAATATTCCTTTAATTTTCATGAATTAAAATATGTAATCATGTTTGCTAATTTTTGTTAGAGAAATCAAGTGAATATTTTTTATTTGATTTTAGCATGAAAGATATTAATCTTTTCCTTGCAAAATTTTTCATTTTGTAGTTAATGTCATCAGTTTTTAATCTTTGTCTGAAAGATTGTTTGCGTGGCTTTTCCGATATATCACAGCTCAATCTTTAGGACATTTCCAAGTATTAAAAAAAACATATGAATATTTCCAAGTCTGTAAAATAAAAATGAAATGCCTGTATCAAGACACTATTGACTGTATAATGTACTGACATACGGGATGAAGATACAGACCAATTTCCGTCTGACACAAAATATAAATGCGACGTGGAACAATGGAGATGTGATATTTTACGGACAAAAAATGCTTGTTTGCATCAAGCGTAGGAATAAGTTAACCAAGTCATACACCGTGGGTGTATACCATAATTATGACTCATTTCAGGATACAATGTTAATGTAATTGGTGATCTTTAATATAAATTGCATATTCCACGTGGGAATACAATGATACTTAACATGATTAAGGCTGTATGCTTTACAAATTTTATGCAACTTATGAATGTTATTACTACACATGAGGCCTCATTTTTAGTGTGACATTAACGTTAGTGTTACATCTAGTGCTTGTGTGGATATTAAAAAATATTTGCTGTGTGCTATTTTTTTTTTATTAATTCAGCTCCCTGGTTCTATTTTTCAGAAGAAGTGACAGAAATTAGCCCGAAGAAGATGGGTTTTGTTTTTGCTTGAATAATTGATTTTAAGAAAGAAAAAAGAGCGAAATGACAAGAGTGTTCTAGAAAAAATTGAACCTAAATCCAAATTTGTATGGTATCTATTTAAAGAACTTGTTTTGTTATTTTAAACAAAAATCATGGAAGTGTTATTCTTTTTTTTTTTTTTTTGTTAAATACATGGTTCTCACATTTTAACCTCCTGGATTCTTTAAGAAGAAATTCACAAGCATGTTACAAAAACGATTCTGCTGTTTGGAAGTGTGTTTTTTTTTTTTTTTTTTTAGTAGCAAAGGGGGAAATGGACCTGGAGTTGAATAGCCAATCAGCAGATTAGAAACAATTTTAAATTTTGGGAGTAAGGGAGTAAATCTTTTAGTTTCTGGGCTAAGTTTAAGGAATTTTCAGCACATGATATTTGTGTTGTAAGCCTGGGTGGGTGGTTTATAATCTGTTTTGAAATCTTTCAAACAATTTCCTAAATCTTAGACACTGAAAATAATGGGACAGTTTATTCCTACCAGAATTTGAGTAGGGGTGTGGTAAAGAGGCTCAAAAACTTGTGGTTACAGAATGTGCTACACTTGAGGGGAGGGGGAAGGCACAGAGTAGGTACCTTTTTTGCATCATTCCTTTTTTTCATCATTTTTGTAGGGCAGGTCCTAAAAAATGCTGTTTTACTCTGTTAATTTTGTACTGCTGTGATATCAGACAACTGTCATGTTATTATCAGGGAGCTGTCATGGTATTATTAGAGACCTGTCATGGTATTGCCAGAGACCTGTCATGGTATTACCAGAGACCTGTCATGGTATTACCAGAGACCTGTCATGGTGTTACCAGAGACCTGTCATGATGTTACCAGAGACCTGTCATGGTATTGCCAGAGACCTGTCATGGTATTGCCAGAGACCTGTCATGGTGTTACCAGAGACCTGTCATGGTATTACCAGAGGTCTGTCATGGTATTACTACCAGAGACCTGTCATGCTGTTACCAGAGACCTGTCATGGTATTACCAGAGATCTGTCATGGTATTACTACCAGAGACCTGTCATGGTATTGCCAGAGACCTGTCATGGTATTGCCAGAGACCTGTCATGGTGTTACCAGAGACCTGTCATGGTATTACCAGAGACCTGTCATGGTATAACAAGAGACCTGTCATGGTATTACCAGAGACCTGTCATGGTATTACCAGAGACCTGTCATGGTGTTACCAGGGACCTGTCATGGTATTACCAGAGATCTGTCATGGTATTACTACCAGAGACCTGTCATGGTGTTACCAGAGATCTGTCATGGTATTACTACCAGAGACCTGTCATGGTATTACTACCAGAGACCTGTCATAGTATTACTACCAGAACCAGTGATTGCAATGACAATATTTTTGTTGAATACTTGATACTGCAGTTATCAAAATTGTATAATTTCATACTGTATGTACCAAAAAATATGTGGTACAGCAAATATGTTTTGCAGTTGATGGGCTGCACACCCCTAGCACTTTAAGTATAAAAGTGCCCCCTTCCCCCATCCCTCCTTTTTAGGTGCTACACAACCACAAAGACATAGGATAGACAGGATTTAATTAAAAAGATGCCAAGTTTGTCCAGGCATATATCACAAATTTGAATAAGACTTACATATCACTGCCCTGAAAATAAAAATATCAAGCTGTTAGCATGGTTCACTTAATTTCAAATTGGTTTTGCTATTTATTTATTTATCTTTATGCCACTTTTATGGTTCTTAATATACTTTGCTGTCTTTATTGAGACTTTTCAAGAGGCGATGTCATCTCCGAACAAATAGCAGTGACAAGAGCCTGCGTATATTATACAGTGTGTAACATGGAGATTAGGTACATCCAGGTTATATGTACAGTAAGTATGTGTTGTAACATCATGACACGGCCGAGTTGAACTGAGCTGTGCAAATGTGTCGTTAGTTTAATCATGGAGCTATTAACTGAAATTAACTCAGTAGCTTCATGTTTTAATTCAAATGAGGGGAAAACAAAGAAAAAATGTTACCTTGGACGCGATTCAAACTCACTATGTTTGGCGCAAAGCAAATCAGTGTTCCATCGCCTTATTCATTAGGCCACAGCAACACTGAATTGAAATAATTGCTGTTACAGTATTATAAATATAGTGCGCAATATGATTGTAAGAGGTGCATATAGCCATTGGTTGAAATTTCAACCAATCAAAAAATTAGAATTGAATGTCTTTATGCCGATATCATACCTTTAAATGATAATTAACCATCATAGACATAAGGTATTAATGTTTCCAAAACAGTAGTTAAATGCTTCACCATACCAATGGAAATTCAAGGAGTAGTTTATTTTTGGTGAGCATGCATAGCATAATGCCATATGACAATTTCGTCCGTCCATCCATCCATCCATCCACAGATTTCCTGAGAAAATGTTAAAGATTTTTGAGAATTCCTCAGAAAATAATAAAAGTTTCTTTAGAATTTCTCAGGAAGTGTTCAAGTTTCTTAAAACATTCTCAGAGAAGGCTGGAATAATTTCCTTTAAAAAAAATTTGAATGTTTTTTAGAGACCCATATAAAGACCAGTTTCCATAAAAAGTCTCCAAATCATTGATCTTTTTTTTTTTTTTAAAGATAACTGTGAGATTATAAACTTTTCTAATAATCTTCAGAGATTGTCAAGTGTTTCCCACACACTTGAGGTTTAAAATCCTAAAAATTCTTTAAGATATGTTTGCATTACTGCTGTATCAGGCATGATTATTAAACTCCACCTTTATTATTGTGGTCATTTTATGAACTGACGATTTTTAAACTTAGTATGCTCAGTCAGGAGTGTGGCAGGATGTGACTGCATTTAAACATAGGAGGGGGTGCCTGTGGGACATGGGTGATAGCCACGGGGAACATAAGGATGGGATGTATACTATTTAGTATGCACCAAGGGCTATATCAGGCATGATTATTTGACTCCGCCTTTATCTTCTTATTCAACACTTTATTTGCATAAGTTTATGAAATGACAGACTTTCATACTTTGTATGCTCAATCTGGGATTGTGGTTGCTAGGATGAGACTGCTTATGGAGTCTGTGGATATAGGGTGGGATGCCATGTGGGACATCGGGTGGGATGCCATGTGGGACATCGGATGGGATGCTATATGGGATATGGTGTGGGACATGCGGAAGGATGCAACATGTGACAAAGGGTGGGATGCCATTTGGGAAATCAGATGGGATGTCATGTGGGACATAGGGTGGGAGCCATGTGGGATCGATATAGGTGGGATGCCATGTGTGACATAGGGTGGGAAACCACATGTGACATGGTGGGAGGCTATGTGGGACATTGGATGGGATGCAATGTGGGATATTGGGTGGGATGCCATGTGGGATATCGGATGGCATATCATGTGGGACAGGGTGAGAACTATGTGGTATATAGGGTGGGATACCACATGTGACATTGAGTGGGAAACCATGTGTGACAGGGTGGAATGAAATAGAATGTGTGAAATAGGTTAGGAGCCCATGTGGGACATGGGATACGATGCCATGTGGGACATAAAGTGGGATGTCATTGGTACATGGGGAGGGATACCATATGGGACATCAGGTGAGGAGCCTGATGCGGGACATTAGGTGGGATGTCATGGGAGACAAGGAGGGATGCCATGTGAGACATATGGAAGAATGTCATGTGGGACAAAAGGTGGGATGTCATGTGGACATGGTGGAATGCCATGTAGGACATATGGAGGAATTCCATGTGGGACATGGGATGCCATGTGGGGCAAGGGCCAGATGTCATGTGGGACATATGGTGGAATGCCATGTAGGACATATGGTGGAATGCCATGTAGGACATATGGTGGAATGCCATGTGGGACATGGGATGCCATGTAGGGCAAGGTCTGGATGCCATGTTGGACATGGCATGCCATACGGGGGGACATGGAATGCCATTTGGGACCTGGGATTCCATATGGAATTTAGGATGCCATGTGAGACAAAGTGTGGGATGCAATTTTTATAATTGGCTGGGTCATATGATATGGGTGTCAATTTGCATGGGCATGCAAACAATGACGGTATTTACCGTTCTAGTTTTAATTTAAATTTTAAATGTTTTCTAAAATTTAAAATCTGGGAGACCTGGGGCCGGGAGGATGAAAAGAGTTTTCTAAAGGGTTTGAAATTTTTCGGAAAATTGAGAGACTGTTTTCGGAAAAGTAACAGATTCATCGAAAATTTCACCTAATTTATTCATTAAGCCGCCCAAAAAATTGATATTCAGCAAAAAAGAGGGGGGGGGGTGACTGCTCCCCCTGTCCCTGCTCCCCCTGTCCCTGCTCCCCCCTGTCCATGCTCCCCCTGTCCATGCTCCCCTGTCCATGCTCCCCATGTTTATGTTCCCCATGTCCATGCTCCCCTATCCCTGCTCCCCCTGTCCCTGCTTCTCCTGTCCCTGCCTCCCCTGTCCCTGACATATTTTGAAGTATGATAGTTTACGGTGGATATTTCTTTAAAGTGTAACAATTATTTTTCTTTTAAACCTGTAAATTTGTTGTGAATTGTACAAAAAGAGTGGCTGTATACATTGGAGAAACATACTTACATTTATGTTTTTACCAACTTTTCATTTATTAATATCCCTTAAATATCTTCATGTATTTATAGTTATTTGAACATCACTATTGGCTTCCATCATGAATATTCATGTATTTACTTCCAGCCAATGATAACCTTGAATTTATTAATAAATCTTGTTCAACAAAGGCCTTGAATAATGTGCAATTGTATATTGAATTTAAAGACCATTTATTGTCTCTAAAATGCGGGTGAATATAAATTTCAATTTGTGTGTTTTAATTGTTCTAAACACAATGGTACAATGTGCGCTTACATTGATAGGGGAATCAGAATCGTTTTGAAATAAAATGTATGTTGCCACATTTTAATCATGATATATGGCATTTAATTTGCTAATTAAGTGAGGTTTTACATTTTGGTATATTTTTTATGTATTTCGATGAGAAAATTGATCAATTTCAGCATGTGAGACTTCAGCTATTTAGCTGATTTCAGCTATTTTCCAAGTTAATTTTTCCTACTTTCTGCATAATTGACAATACTTAGCTATTTTGTTGAGAAAATTGATCAATTTCACCATGTGAGACTTCAGCTATTTAGCTGATTGCAGCTATTTTCCAAGCTAATTTCATCTATTTTCTGCATAATTGACAATACTTAGCTATTTTGATTAGAAAATTGATCAATTTCAGCATGTGAGACTTCAGCTATTTAGCTGATTGCAGCTATTTTCCAAGCTAATTTAACCTATTTTCTGCATAATTGACAATACTTAGCTATTTTGATTAGAAAATTGATCAATTTCAGCTACTTTTATAAATCATCACTGACGTGTTTGTGTAAGAAATGCATACCCACTGTAGCATATTTAAATTTTGTAAAGTTGGCAAATATGTGGAGAAAATAAATTCTAAATTGTTCGAATTGAATGGGTTTTTTTTCTTTCTGTTTTTATCACAGTTGTCATTGGCTTTTGAGCATAATTACTGTGGGACAATTGCTTACCCATTGCTAGCATTCCCCCCTCCCACCAGGGATGTGTTTTACACATCCCTGACTATTGATCCAAAGGCCCAATAGTCTAAAAGAAAAGGCACAAAGGTCCGATAGTCCAAAGGTTCAATAATTCGAAGGCCCAATGATCCAAAGGTTCAATAGTCCAAAGGCCCAACAGTCTGAAGGTCCAATAGTTTTAAGGTTCAATAGTCAAAAGGTAGTAACCCTAACCTTCAGACTTGCTATTAAACCTTTGGATTATTGAACCTTCTGTCACAGTGCATTTAGAAATAGAGATATGTCAATCAAACATGTAATATATGGGAGTGATTGTGCCATGGCTCAGGTTGGGAAGTTTAGAAGAATAGCAAATATGCAAATTAAGTTTAATGAGTATAGATAGGACAGGTGATTTCAAGTATCATTTAACTTTGAAAGTCTCCCCACATGTTGGGTATTGTCTGGGAGTCTTTAACTCATTATTTTATTGTAGTTTGGGAATCTTGAAATTCCTTAAGATTTTGGAGAGAAAAAAAGTTTTGAAGGCTGTTGGTAGTCACTTGTATTTTGATGGTCACCGAGGAGAGACGTGCTTTCTTATAGCATTCATTATATAGAAGGCTAATTGATGTTAATGATAAGTTGTTTTTCTGCCGTTGAGGGTGCGAAATGTAATGAGTATTTATGTCAGTTTATCTATGGCAAAGTGTGAAGTTATTATACCACATGAGGGTATTTGCAATTCAATCTTGAGAGATTTAAGCGGAGGAAACCAGGTTTAACTGAGGATTTTGTAGTTGTAAGTATTTTTAATTATGTATTAAACTTCTTCAAAATATTTGGACACTAACTGTTGTATAAGGAATGATTATTAAACTCTGCCTTTATTATTGTGGTCATTTGCATAAAGTATATGAACTGAAGACTTTTACTTTGTATGCTCAGTCAGGGAGTGTGACAGGATGTGACTGCATATGGACATAGGGAGGTAGGCAATATGGACATGGATAGGGGCCATGTGGGACATAGGATAGAATATACACCATGTGGTATGCACCAAGGGCTATATCAGGCATGATTATTTAACTACGCCATTTTTTCTTATTCAACAGTTCGTTTGCATATAAGTTATTATATGGACTAACAGGCTTTCATACATAGTGTACTAAATCAAAGAGTGATAGCTAGGACAAGACGTCTTATGGAGCCTATGGGGTGAGATTTCATGTGGGACATGGGGTGGGATGCCCTGTGGAACAGGGTGGGATGCCATGTAGGATATATGATGGAATGCCATGCGGGACATAGGGTGGAATGCCATGGGATGTCATGTGGGACGAGACGTCTTATGGAGCCTATGGGGTGAGATTTCATGTGGGACATGGGGTGGGATGCCCTGTGGAACAGGGTGGGATGCCATGTAGGATATATGATGGAATGCCATGCGGGACATAGGGTGGAATGCCATGGGATGTCATGTGGGACATGTGATGTCATTGGGTGGAATGCCATGTTGGACAGGGAATGTGATGCCATGTGGGACATCAAGTAGGATGTCATTGGGAGGGATGCCATTTGGAACATATGGTGGGATATCAGGTGGAAAGCCATTGATGCGGGACACAAGGTGGGATGCCATGTGGGACACAGACAGGGATGACATAGGGAGGGATGTCATGTGGGACATGGTTGGATCAATGTGGGACATTCAATAGGATACATGTGGGACATAAGGTGGGATGCCATGTGGGACATATGGTGGAATGCCATGTGGGAAATATGGTAGAATGCCATTTGGGACATAATGTATGGTGGAATGCCATGTGGGAGATATGGTGGAATGCCATGTGGGACATGGGATGTCATGTAATGGGATGCCATTTTGGACATGGGATGTGGGACATAGGGTGGGATGCCATGTGGGTCATAGGATGGGATGCCATGTGAGACATGGTGGAATGCCACATGGGACATATGGTGGAATGCCATGTGGAACATATGGTGGAATGCCATGTAGTAGATATGATGGAATGCCATGTGGGACAAGGGATGGGATAGGATGTCACGTGTGACATGGGGAAATGCCATGTGGGAAATGCCATGTGGGGCATATAATTGGCCGGGTCATGATATGGGTGTCAATTTGCTTGGGCATGCGAACCATTATGGTATTTACCTATTTAATTGATCAATTTTTCTGTGAATTTCCTTCAATGTTTAAATTTCCTTTAATTTTGGACAATTTTTATTCGATTTTCTGTCAATTTTTCAGAAATTTCCTTCATTTTTAAGAAATTTTGTTTTTCAATTTTGGGCATTTTCATTAATTCTCGTGCAATTTTCTTCAATTTCCTATATTTTGGGGTAAAATTCCTTCAATGTTTGGCATAGTTTCCTTAAGTTTTTTTTTTTTTTTTTTTTGTTTGTTAAAAAGTAAAACTAATTTATGGTAAATTTCGTTCATTTGAGGGCAATTCTTATTTAATTTCCTTAAATTTTTGGGAACTTTCCTTCAGTTTGTTCAATTTTCATTAAACTAGTGTAGTAGCATATCCCCCTTCCCTCTCCTTCTCCCCAATGAAGAACATGTTCCTACGCCAATGGTCTACACCCCTCCTGATATGGTAGGTATTTATGCACATTATGTGTTTCATTACTGATTGATTTGGGCAGTTAGGATCACTTAAAAAGAAACTATTGAAGCTGGGTGTCTCGATGTACGTCAGGTGGTCTGGTGGTGTATGATTGGGTTCCCCATTCCCATCTTTCAAACTGTGAAGCAAATGTGATATTTTTTCCCTTGTGAAACAGTTTATGTCTGGAAAAGATTGGTTGTGATGTGGCCAATAAAAATCAAGCAGCAAACAAGAAATTCATTAAAAATTGTTTTTCAAAAATGTAAAACTTTAAAAGTTTGTTATCCCTTGCAGCTATTGCTAATAGCTCCATGATTATCAGGTTATATACATTGTGGCGGGCCACGGGGCCTGCATGGGGAAAATTCCCCCCACATGATAATGCTCCTCCATTTTCCCTCATAAAAAAATGCATGACCGGAATTGTCCTTGTTTTTCATTGATATAAAACGTTTGTCATCGTTCCTCTGTTTGCTACAGTAAAAAAATATCTGCGACTTATGCTGCCTTTATTTCAGGGGCGTAGGCAGAGGGGGGCCGGGGCCGTGGCCCCCTGAGATTTTTCTGATGATACTTTTGTTTACCATGAGATAATTCTTAGTCTCGGTTTACGTAAATTTTCTACAATTTTTGGTCAATTTCATTCAATGTTTGGGACATCTCTTTCAATATTTAGGATATTTCCTTAAATCTCGTGCAGTTTTCTTCAATTTTCGGAAAACTTTTTTTCTTTCGGGGCCCATTTTCTTCGATTGTTGGTCAATCAATCTTCAATTTTTTGTTAATTTCCTTCAATGTTTGGGAATTGTCTTACAATTTTGGGCAATTTCTTTCATTCTCCTTCAATCTGTTAGTTTTCTGAAAATTTCCTTAGAAAGTTTATATTGGGGATAATTTCTCTTTAATTTTCGGTCAATTTTTTTCAGATTTGGTAAATTTTCTTCAATGTTTGGGACATTTCTTTCATTTTTGGGTAAGTGTTTGGAAAATTTTTTCAATTATCGGGAAATTTCCTTCATTTTGGGGCAATTTTTCCTCGATTTTTGATGTTTTCTTCAATTTCGAGGAAAATTTTCATTCTTAGGATATCTCTTTCATTTGGGGGAAATTTCTTTCATTTTGGAGGCAATTTTTCTTCAATTTTCGGTAAAATTTAATCAATTACCGGAAAATGTTGCCAATTTTTACCAAAATATTCAAACCAAAAATCCTAATTTTCTCGATCGAAAGACAACCTTTGAGAGTGGACCTTTCTCTCTACTCCCCGCCTATAATAAGACCACGCACTGATGCACCTTTGTCTCAATATGTTCCATTAATCATGTCAAAAAATGAAAGACAACTTCTCGAAAATTGAATTTTCCCAAAAATGAAGGAAATTGCACGAAAACTGGAACAAATTTCACGAAAATGAAGTAAATTTTACGAAAATTGAAGAAGATTTCACGTAAATAAAAGAATTCCGGAAGAAAAGAATAATGGATGACTCTTCAAAATCATTTCCTTCGACCTTCGTTATTGCGGGAGGGGGGAATGGTACTTGGCCCCTCTGGAAACATTATTGGGGTACACGGCCGCTCTCCCGGCCACCGCTTCCTACGCCCCTGATTTGGGATACAGGGGGGACAATAATTGAAAGGACTCGGGTGAGCAGTAGATGGGGTGTAGAAAAGTTCAATCAATTACATTTAGTTTGAATTTGCTCTTTCCGTTTAAAAACAAATGAATAATTATTATTATTTTTTACCAGGAAACAAGCCAAATATTTTTGAATGTTGAATGCTGGCAATTACGATTCTTATGGGCGGCAGATGAGTGAATTCCCGAATACCATAATTCTCATATAACTTATCTACCCATGGATTTTTTAGGGACGCCGAAGAACCTCCTGAAAGCTAAACAAATCTCATCAAACAAATCTCTACACGGGATCGATCTGTTTATAGTTGTTATCATGTTTCTCATAGCTGCAAACAGGCAAAAACAAGTCTGTTATTTTCACCAACTTAAAATAGTACATACCGCCCTCCAAAGTTTTTTTCAGGCGGAGGAAGTAGGGCCTCGAACGTTTTAATTTGGGACCCAGTGTGATGGTAAATTTTGCCCACCTCGTAAATTTAAGCCTCTTATTTCCTAAGGAATGTCTAGTGAATTTGGTCATCTCCGCACTGATTTTACTAGGTAATTTACTGGTGTGTCTGTACAATTGATATTATGTACTGAAGTGATTAGGTAAAACTCAAGTTAGTAATATTAATGTACGGAATACTGCGCCGCTGTACTCGTGGAATTTGCCCACGCACAGAAAATGGCTTCCAGTAAGCACTTCTGTGAAGAAGAAATATAATATTTTCTTCGATCTGGGCAGTATCTATCGATAGACACTAAAGAAAAGGGCGTGCTTTACACAAAACGGCAGTGAGATTTACTGTGAAGAGGGTAAAAAAGGGCTCTTTCTTGCAAAAGGGGGACAAGTTGTTGTCTCGTCCGTTGAGAGAGAAGAAAATGCTTAACATTGCTTATTGCGGTGTTGGAGGTAGGCCTAAGTCATGGGCTAAGCAAGGCATGAACTGTTAATTGTAATGTTCATTTATAATCTAACGTTAGTGTTAATCCTTTGAGCCCAGGTCCTAGTCGAAACTCCCAACAGCAGGGTAATTAATACTCATAGGAGAAATAGACTTAAGGCTTATGCCTGCGTTAGGCCTAGAACATAAAGCATTTCCTAGGAAAGAAGGGCCGGGCCCAAATTTCCTAGAGGACCGTTTTTACTATGAGGGGAGACCAAATTTATTGGATGGCTACGGCTTAATTGTCTGGGGGACCCAAATTTCCTCGGAAATAAGGGCTGGGGTGGGGGGGCACATTTACTGGGGGAAAACAATTACTTTCACACCGGCTACTCGGTACCACCGGCGCACCGGTCCAGGACCGGTGAACCAGTCAGCCAGTGCTCAAGCCTGTGTCGGGGGCCCTGTTATTCTGCAAGAAATAAATAAAGGCTCGTTTTTTTTATATCTTTTCAGCTGTTCAGATTACCCATTTAACGCCACAGGTAAATATTTCAAGGGATTAGCACCAATTAACAATATCTTTGTTTAATCAAGGATGTACGAACTCTATTCACATTCATTGAACACGTTTCCAGCTGCAAAACAAATTGCTGAAATATTTTGTGACTTTGTTATGCAAATTTCGGCACGCTTTTATTCAATTGCGTAAAATAGACACGAACGTCTAACACGTCTAATGTGAAAAGGATTTTTTTTTTTCGCTCTTGTTCAAAAGATGTAGAAATTAGAATGTAAAGTAATTTATGTGATGTATGCCACTTTAGGTGTATTGGACTTTTGATAATATTAAGATCGGCGCAAAGTGCCGAGGGGAAGGTTAGGCAAGGACCCTGACATTTGGACTACTCTGAGCCTGATCAAAAGTATTATACAGATTGAAAGAAGTAAATTGTTTCGAAAATAGTTTAAAAGATCGGGAAACAGCATTTTGAATTTGATCCAGGCCTTAATGAAGAAGACCAGCGATTTTAAATCATTTTAATTTTTGGCCGATTAGTAATCCCCCCCCCCCTCCCGCAAGTGATGCAGACGGGAGGTTTTGTTTTACCAGCTAGTTTATCCATGCAAGCCAATTCATTTCGGATCAGGTCAACCACATCAGGAGTAATAAATATTAAAAACATATCGGAACTAGTCGTTCGTATTTGGGTAGAAAGAAACAGTGGACGCAGAATAACTGATCCGATAGAAAAATACAGTACTCTCCTATCCCCACCCTCCACCCCCTCTCCATACAAGGAGTCAATAAATAAATAGATAGATAAAACCAAATCTGGGATTCTCTTAAAGGATTAGTTCAGGGATCAAGCATGTCCGTTTTATATGAAAGAGGACTTCAAAAGAAACAAAATGATGAAGAAAACATTGCAAAATCGTATTCCGTTATGGAGATATTCAAGTTTAAAGTTTGGTATTATTTCTGTAGAAACGACTGAAAACAGGCTAGTTGTGATTTCACAGCCTCAGATTCCTCAAAGTCTTTATGTATTTTTTAGAAAGTTTATTTAATTTTTTCACTATTTAATTTTTTTTTTTTACAAACTTTCTTCAGGTAGTTTGTTCTAAATACCCTTCCTAGATTCAGCTTTGCTACATTTTTGACATATCCCATGGTTTTTAAGCCACAAAATTGCAGGACAATATATGATAGAAAACATAGAGTTTTTGAGGAATCTGAAGCTATGACATCACATATAGTCTGATTTCAGTCATTTCTACACAAATGATACAAAACTTTAAACTTAAATATTTCCGTAACGGAATAAGATTTTTAAATGGTTCTTCATTATTTTGTTTCTTTTGAAGTCCTCTCTCATATAAGATTAACTTGCTTGACTACTGAGCTAATCCTTTAAACTGACGCGTGCGAGGGTGATAACCTAATATTTTTTAGTTTTCGCAAAATAATGGTTAGTGGCTCAAAGAAATCAGGATGCTGAAACGAAAATGTGCCAATTGATGCTCAAGATTTCATAATGGTCAATTTCTAAACGATTTTGATCAAATGTTTGAACTTTCTTATGTCACGCCTTTACACGTACACCGTTTTTATCGTTGGAAATTTATGCTGAAAGAAGATACTATATTTTAAGATATTGTTCTCGATGTTAACTTGACAAATATGAAAGAGAAACAAACTATAATTGTTAATTTCCACCATCACTTTGGAGCGTGGGATACCGTTCTAGACATTGGATCTCAAGTCATGTGACTAAAATGCCCAGCTCGTGTTTGCTAATAATTACAGCTTAGCTATTCGCCAGCAAAATTATTGGCTTTCTGCCAGATCCGACACTTGGCAACATGACAGTCCTGGATGTATTTCTAATTCACTTTGTTGAGAGAAAGAAAAAATAATAATCGTTACATTTGAAAACCTTGAAGGCAAAAATTATCATTTTACCTTCTTACTTGCAGATGTGTCGCACAAAATGTTCACACTAAACAGTTAAACTGCATTTTTAGCCGCGGTTTTGTTTATGATGAACTCGAGAAAATGATATTTTAAATCCGTATTTTGTTATTTTTATTTTTTTGCAGGAATATTAGTTTCCGAAATATACCAGTATACAGACAGGTTAGAATAAAGTTCAATGTTATATTGGAAAAGTCATTTCAAATCTTGAATTCTTATTTTGTCTTTAAGAAAAATGTTGCGCGTTTTCTTTTGGGCAAGCTGGCAAGGGTGTATTGTGTGTGATGACATAATGATTTATTTATTTCATTTTTTATTTAAACCTTTTTCGCAGGCTGGCAGGAATAGTAGTTTCCGAATGATACAGACAGGTTAGGATGAAGTTTAATGTTATATTGGAAAAGTCATTTCAAATCTTGAATTCTTATTTTTAACTTTATCTTCAAAAAAACTGCTGCGCGTTTTCTTTTGGGCAAGCTGGCAAGGGTGTATAGTGTGTGATGACATAATGATTTATTTATTATTATTTTGTTTAAATCTTTTTTGCAGGATTATTAGTTTCCGAATGATACAGGCAGGTTAGAATAAAGTTTAATGTTATATTGAAAAAGTCATTTCAAATCTTGAATTCTTATTTTTATCTTCAAAAAAACTGCTGCGCGTTTGCTTTTGTGCGGGGGTGTATGTGTTTGATAATATAATGATTTTATTTTTTGTTATTTCATTATTATCATTTTTGCATCTTTTTCGCGGAATATTAGTTTTCGAATGATCAGCGAATGATAGACAGGTTGGTTCAATGTTATATTAGAAAAGTCCATTTCAAATCTTGTATCATTATTTTTATCTTCAAGAAAACTGCTGCAGTGTTTTCTTTTGTGTGGGGGTGTATGTGTTTGATGATAAGGAAAGAGTATCCATAATCAAGGAGGAATTTGAATGAGCGCATTTCAGTAATAGTTTTCGTTGACAGATATATCTGTCTGTGTCAGGAAATGCAACAAATAGCGTAAAGGTTTAAAAACCAGTAGACAACAAAATTTTGTCAAACAAAACAGCCGAAAAAGGTTTAACTGAGGAAATTGCATTTTTTAATGCAAATTTTGTGATGTTATACCTGTCTATTTTCTCATACAAATTCAATTAAATTATTTTGTAATATTGTGTCCACAATTGCTTGGTGGAGAATATATCATTAGGTGATTCGTACAAACAGTGGGAATTTCATCCATCCATAAGTCCCCTCCCCATCACTTAAACTAGTCTCTTATCACTTGCAAAGACTGAATTTAAAGGATTAGTTCAAGCAAGTCTATCTTGTATGAAAGAAGACTTCAAAAGAAACAAATGGTGAAGAAGTTGCATTCTAAAAATCGTTTGCCCTTAAGGTTATATCTGTATAAAGTTAAAGTTTGTTATTATTTGTGTAAAAACGACTGAAATATAGACTAGTTGTGATGTCATAGCCTCATGCAGATTCCTCCAAGTCTTTACGTATTCTATCATATTTTGTCCTGCGATTTTTGGCTTAAAAACTACGGGATATGTTTAAAAAGTCTGAAAGTAATAAAACTGAATCTAGGTAAAATATTTGTAATATACCACCTGAAGAAAGTTTCAGGAAAAATTATTCAAATAGTGAAAAACCTAATTAAACTTTCTTTAAAATACATTAACAATTGTACTTTCCATTCAGACTTAATACACCAGTCATTTCTACACAAGGAACTTTAAACTTAAATATCTCCTTAACGGAATAAGATTTTTGAACGCTTTTTCTCACCATTTTTGTTTCTTTTGAAGTCCTCTTTAATGTAAGATGGACATGCTTAAGCACTTGAAGTATTCCTTTATGGAATATATAAAGAATTTCAACAAAATTGTTTACATCATTGAGTTTCATCAGCCAGCATAACTTGAAAACTAAAATCTTATATTTTTGAGAAAAAAAATTCTGCTCTAAATTGTATCTTATTTTGCCGACCATATAACTCCAAACATGCTAAATTACATCATATTTCCCCGAACAATTTAAGGCAGATGTCTGTCTTAAATGGCAACATGATCCATCAGCGTTAGTTACACCAACAGTCCAGGAGCATGCCTATTAACAGGAACTTGTATAACACACGAGAATATTGATGTCATGCAACAGGATTGTTCAGATGTTACGATAAATGAATGTCATGGTTTCTAATCTATATATTTGAAATAATAAAATGCATTATGTTTAAAAACGTTTGAATTTTCAAAATGGCTGTTTCGCGCCTAAAAGCTTAGCTGTATTGTCTATTATTTCTAATATTTCGAAAACGGCGACGTGGTAAACAAATGAAATAGGATTGGATCAAATTTAGCCATGACAGTAATGAAGGTATTTTCATGAATTTTAATTTTTCTCCCAGCAAAGATATTTTTCCCAGACGTATTTCAAATTTTAAATATGTAACATTGCATAATGCTATATCGCTAGGATAACAAAGGACCGTGGGAAATATCACAAAATGGCGGCTTCTATGTAGCAAACTGTTCCTATTTTCAGGAACATGTATGTTCCCATTAATAGGCATGCTCCCGGACTGACCAAGCTGTCAAGCAGCGAATCTTGTGACGAATGATCGCCTATGCATGTTGTGGAGCGATGCACGACGAAAACATATCAGCAAGTTTTGCAGCTGAGTAAACTGCAACCATTATCAGAATGACAAGTATTGGCATTTAGTTAGCATCACAACCTTTTGGGCAATACTTCATCTTTATGTCAAAATAATCAAATATATCGCGAATATAAACTATTTTGGCTTTCGAACACCTGGCTGCTTGTTCATGTCAAAGTTCACATGAAAACATGTAGATAAATTTGTCATAATGAAAGTGTGTGCACTGGGACATCATATAACCCCAATGGCGTAGGTACAGGGGGACAATTTTCCCCTCCTCTAAAAGGTATATTTTCGGGAAAACAAAATTCGGTCAGTTTGGTTGGAGCTAATGTCAGTATCATTACATTTTGGGGGTATTTTACATCTCACGTGACCACCATAACAAATCCGGCTCCTATTCGCCTTGCTGGTCAGTGTGGTTGGAGCTAATGTCAGTATCATTACATTTTTTAGGTATTTTACATTTCACGTGACCACCATAACCAATCCGGCTCATATACGCCTTGCTGGTCAGTGTGCTTGGAGCTAATGTCAGTATCATTACATTTTTTAGGTATTTTACATCTCACGTGACCACCATAACCAATCCGGCTCCTATACGCCTTGCCCCCTTAAAAGGAGCTTCATTGCCTATGCAAATATAGATCTTATTTTCCTTTAAATTGGCATGAAACTTCACTGCGTAACGTCAACCGACAATATATAAGTTTGCTTCGGCAACACCGTTTGTTTGATAAATACCAGGCTGCTGTTATTTGCAAAGCACACACAAAAAAGAAGTTAAACAAACAATCCAATTTTCATTTCATGTCACTTTATATTCCATGCGTCATAAATCTCTCTCGTCAAGTACCTTTATCAAAAGGTATGTACAAACATCATTGCCCATAGTGTGTGAAATATGAAACCACACAATCTACAACACATAAAACACAAGATGAATGCTAAAGGCCTATTGAAAACAAAATAGACTCGGGGAAATGTCTTTAATAGGGTGTACATATATATGTATATAATGCAAACATAAGGTGTTTAAGTCGACTTTGCACTGTTAATAATGAAGGTTCTATTCGAATGTTGGTAATATCATTTACAAAATTGTAACAATTACCTACAGACGACCACTATGCATTTTCTCCTTTATTCATGAATACATATTTACATACATATGGATAATGAATGCTACATTATATCAAAGAGCTTTGATTGTATTTAATAAATGTACATATGTACGAACACTTTAGTTTCATGACCATTTCTGTGAGATTTAAGTGTAAGTGCCCTCTATAACCGCGTGTGTGGGAATATCTACCATTATATTGTAAATACAATTAAAATCATTGGAGTTTTAGTTTTATTCGCCTTTTATCCCTAAAACACTAAAAAGGGGTGCACCGGGTCTATAGCATAGAACCTTAAAGTTTGGGCGGCAAACAACTATAGAACTCTCCGAGTGGGCGAAATTAATTTTGGAAACATTTAGTTCTGAGATATGGTTTGATAAAGTTCCCTAGACCTTACAAATATGAAAGGCAAATAAGAATAGAACTGTTCGAGTTGAAGATTATCATTTAGTTTGGAGATATATATATATATATGTTAAATCAAAGTTGAATTCTCTGATGTATGCAAAATGAATAGAAAGAGAGCATGCCTATTAATAGGAACAGTTATAGCACACGAGAATATTAAAGTCATGCAGCCATATTGTTCAGATGTTGAGATAAAATGTCAGTTTCTAATTTATGTACTTGAAATATGAAAAATCATTGTTGAAAAACATAATTTTCAACATGGCTTTTTCGCGCCTAAAAGCCTAGCTCTATTATCACACATTATTGCGCAATAACAGCCAAAAATTAAAAATGCTGTAAATTGGTCAATTTTTTACAAATTTTAATGGAATTCTTTGCTGCTTTTATGGTTATCATATCTTGAGCCAATTAAGCCCATGTTGCTTCTAGATGTCCATAGTCCTTTAATGAAGAGAATTTCCATCTAGGTGTTAATAGCTAGAAGGCCCGCTATTTTTGTGGGAATCAATCTATACTTCATAATCTATAATTGTGATACACGGTTCAAAAACAATGGACTTACATAAAAATAGAGAGGTATGCAAATTTCAATTAGGAACAACTTTAGATTCAAAAAGTTATAAACGGTCAATTTTTAAAGGCATTTTGATGGATTTTTAAAATATTTTTTTCATGATTGTTATAGAATTGTAATGCAATTTTGCTGATGTTGCCTATACGACGTTTATAGCATGTAACATACGTATGGTAAATAACATACGTATGGTAAATGATATACGTATGGTAAATAATATACGTATTGACATTTTTTGGTGCCAGTTAGTTGTTTTTCATGGTGGGCTTCACATCATTATTGTAATGATTTTAAAGCTAGTGCCCTTGTAAACATTTATCTCACCGGTACCGAACACCATGTATAACGGTGGATGTGCGTCCTAACGTCACAGACAGATAGCATGATTGAATTGTTGCGCGGGAAAAGACTTCATGATACTTACAAACCATACTCTAATAGATGCAATTATTGTTTTTCTTGTTTTTTAACAGTTTTGTTGTATTCTAAACACAGAGTAGTTTTCTTACTCTGACTACAGCGAAATAAATCATCACCTTAATGTTGCCTGAAAGAAGTCTATTAAAATCCGCCATTTGTTTTTGTTTTTTGTATAATTTCAAACTGCCGAAGAAAGATATACCATGGAAGTAGAAAATACTAAGTTACTAAGTGGAAAAAAGAAAAATATATTCCAGCATGTTCAACATGAATTTCTCCTAATCGACGAAACAATTTTAGCTTCAATTTGACTGTCAATCTAACTAAATATTATTTTATTGTCATTTCCTAATTTCTTCAATTGATTCATAGACATAACGTACTATGTACACCATTTTCATCTGAACTTTAATGGCGAACGTAGTTTACACTGTCACATGTTTCCATGAGTTGTCTCTCTAACTTAGGCTAAAGGCTATATAATTGATGAATAATTTCAAGATTTATTCGAAAACAAATATATCATTTACAAGTATCAAGGTTTTTAGTAGCTTTAATATGACAGGCCTACCGCCGAAGGTACAAGCCCTGCACAGTCCACTGTGCCGCCCAATTCCCGCCGTTGTCATGCTTACTATCAAAACAAATGTAACTGGAAGTGACGTGACCGATCAAAATAATTTTAAATCAAATTGTGTTAATGGCTGTTGCGTCTGGTCTCATTTTTGTTAATCGGAAGATCGGCTTAAATAGAAATGTTACCTTTACCATTTTGCCACATGCCCGTAGCCAGGGGGTTCGTCCGAGCAAACGAACCCAGCTTTACCCTTTTGAAATTTAAAGGAATAATAGGCACCTGGATTTTCAAAGTTTTGTTGCCCTTTATACGAAAAACGACTCCTCCCCCCACCCCCCTCCCCCCTTCCCAACCTTCAAATTCCTGGCTACGAGCCTGTGCTATATTAGACATTACTTATTGTGAATGAACCATGACAATAATAAGCACCTGGAATTTCAAAGTTGTGTTGCCCTTTTGTACGAAAAACGACTCGCCCCCCCCCCCACCTTTAAATTCCTGGCTACGAGCCTGTGCTGTGTAACACATTACTTATTGTGAATGAACCATGATCAGGAAACAGAAATAGAAAAAAATAAAGGATTGCAATTCTCCGTAAAATAACTTTCTTCTGACATCATCGTAGCAAACCTTTGCATCTAAACATTTTTCTTCAGACCCACAAGCAGACGTGGGGCAACATTAAAGAAGTGTGAAATGACAAGGATGTAGAAGTACCATCACTGACCTAAACGCCCGAACGTCAATAAGCGTAATCATAATTATATGAGTATATATGATGACGTCATTTATCAGTTCATTGCACGTATCTTGGCGTGAATACCGTAGTTATATTTAAAATAACATTAGTGTGCTTAAATCATATCCTTGGTCAAACGTGTACATTCTGTATGATTGATAATCTAAGAAACATAATGGTGTAAAAAAACTAATTCGATATCAGGTTTCGCTTAATGGAAAGGGATAGTCCCATAAAGAAATTCAGAAGTGAACACCGCCGTTCTGGGAACGTCACATCCGGTTTTCAATTTTCCTTACTGATTTTTCGCAAAATAGGGGAAATTAAAAAAGGAAAGTGACGTTACCAGCGGCGGCGGTGTTTACTTCTGAATGTATTTATGGGACGATACCTTTCCTTTAAGAAAACTACTTAGATATCAGGTTTTGTTCAACGAGTATCAAATTTTAGAGGTTCCGCATTTTATTTTATTTATTTTCAAAGTGGTAGGTGTAGGCTTAAATCTTATGAATCAATAGTGTGCTGCCATAAAGGCACTTTAATGACAAGTTTTTAATGTATATAACTTTGAAAATTAACTTCCTCTTGCTGTTATTCTAACCATTGAGATACGGGATATAACAATCCAACTAGAAAGACTAAATGATCTGTTGAATTTCTATGTGACGGTATACAGTCCGGTACACGCTTCCGTTCGGGAGATCTCCCGATTAGGAGATCGAGACATGCGCATAGTTTCAATAATAATTAAAACTATTGTTAAAAAGTTAAGCTGTTAAACGTTTGTTTTTTTCTTTTGCTTTTCAAATTTTGTTATTCTAAATTGGAACTTTAAAAAATTCTTTCTTGTATAATTTGAGCTATATTCCTGCAGTGACTAAAATTTTAAAATATGCTTGTAATGAGACTAGTGAAATGAAATTTTAAAGCCAGTTGTTGTCTCTAACGTACGAGGTAAATAAAATTCAAATCCTATGTTTTGATTGGTCGAAACACAATGGTATAGTGTGTACTTACATTGATAGGCCAATCAGTATTATTTTGGAATAAATTGTACGCCGCCACATTTTAATCATGATAGATGGCCTTTAAAGATTACTTTAAAATTTTCGCTGGTAAAAATAATTTCATCATGTTGCATCAAAAAATTATATTTTGCATTTATTTTCCCAACCTTTAGCTTAAAGCCTATTTTACCGTTATGTATTTTTAAAGAGAGATTTGAATTTCGAAAGATGCATTGTGGGTTAAAATAACACAAAATCTCCCAATTGGAAAATCTCCCGTTCGGGGCGTGGACCGAACTGGTATACGGAATGTTCTTGTTTAAGAGACGAAGATTAAACAAGACGTCTTGACCATCAAATCCACGGACAGTTAGACAGTTTCTTCCTGCACTTTATATCTGATACACCTTATAACATTCAGTTCTAGAATAGTCGAGTTAATCAATCATCAAGGTGAGTACATCGTTTCAATTAAAGCAATGGTGATAATCCTTTGATGTCGTGATAATTTGGATAATTATTAGCATTAATTCAACAAGGTAATCAACCTTTAAATGAATGTCTATTTGAAGCCATGATACCCTAAGCAATATCCATTTCATGTCGGGCTCTCACAATTAACAACATTATTTGGACAGCCAGTAGAAATTAGCCATGACGTATAGCGAGAGAACTCTGACGTCACGGACAATTTCCTTTTGTAATTGTAACTTTATTTTGGTATCACGAATTGTGAAAAGCCTCTTAAAGGTTTTGTAAACGCGTGAATTGCTATCTCGTTTCTTCATCAATCTGTCAAGAAATTTTAAAACAATA
Source organism: Chiridota heheva (assembly GCA_020152595.1). Taxonomy (NCBI): domain Eukaryota; kingdom Metazoa; phylum Echinodermata; class Holothuroidea; order Apodida; family Chiridotidae; genus Chiridota; species Chiridota heheva. Next base: position 183,578 of record JAIGNY010000935.1, read on the forward strand.
TACGTTTGTGTTGATGAAATACTAAATTTCGAGGCTGAAAGAGATTCCGCTTAACAGGTTTATCCTATAATCAGATAATTCCTTTCTTGAAATCGAGTTAGAAAACTGTACTTGAACCAGGGAGTTGTCGAAGTAACAGCTTCCTGCTTAAACATCATGACTTTTATGTCGAGTCTTGTATCGTATCAAAAACTATTCCCCTTATGGTTTATGCTTGTAAAATATTCCACAACCATTTTGAGTTAGTGTACACTATTAAAGCATAAGGAACGCTTGGTACATTATGGGTAATGTTGCTTGATATTGGCCTACGTGTAATACATACACAATCAACGGCTTAAGTTAACGGTTTCTCCAATGCATAATCAGTTATTGAGAGTCTTTGTTTTGCTTGCAAGTTAACCTTTGAAAAACGCTTTAAAAGCTTTCTACCAAAATAAATCCAGACGCATAATGGCATTAACAATTCAAAACCTTTACAATTTTTGACAAATTGGTGCATGAAATCGATGATCTATACATACAGACATATGAAACCTTTCTGCCGGCCTAATAATAAATGGCTGATATTATCCAAAAGAATTCTAGGGCATTGTATCTCGGGAAACGAGCTTCTCGGAAATGAAAACATATCGTATATGTAAATATACTTATTAACTATTCGTGTCATATAGCTGAAAGCTTGATTATAAGGCTAAGAGTACTATGCCCCCTCATATAGACCAATCAGAAGAAAAGACATGAAAAAATAATCAGGAACATAGGATTTTAAAAATCATTGTTTTTTAGTCTACTTTTTACACGTATGAAATTCACTTAATATTGTATAAAATGATTTATGAAGATTTTTACTGTCAGCGATGTTCGTTTGAAAGTCTTTTTATATTATTGTACCCTGAGTTTTTTGGTTTGATGTTTTTCATTTTTTCGTTTTTCTGCTTTTTTTTTGTTTTCACTGCAAGGCTGACGCTTGCCAGGCGTGCTTAGGATTAAAATACACCTGATTGTTCCTACTTGCTGGCGAGTGATAGAAAAGACTGAATTCGAATGCATTTGTAGGAACTTCGTGAAAATCTTCAGAGTCGCTCACTGAGGTTTTTCTGCTTGCCGGTGGAAGGTCAAAAGGTGAGAGGTCAGTAGAAGTCAGCTTTGGGGATGGGTCAGGGTATGTCATGACCATGTTTTGTAAACTAGAAACAAGGAGGGTCTGGTTGTGATTTGTCATAGGCGAACTTGGAATGGCGTTATTGACGTCATGAGGTATCTGTATTTGGATTGGTTGGGAGTATGGAATGGAGTCATTGACGTTTTGTGGAGGTACCGAAGTAATATTATATTCATTGCACGTGCTACTAGAATCAGTAATAGGCCTAACTTTGCTATGTTCAGAAGAGTTTTGTAAATTGCTTAAATTATTATCGAATGTTTCGGATAAGCTTGAAATTTCGATGCAATCATTGGTAGTGTCGTGTTTGGTGGAATATGATGACATTTGAAACGGGAGTAAATAATTCAGGTTAAAGTTTTGTGACACTGATGTTTCTGGGTAAGCCACTCCTTGTGTGAATTGCTCTCCACAACCGTGAGATTGAGTAAGATCAATACCCTTCGAATTATTGTTATTATCGATCTCTGATCCTCCGTCTTCGCCGTCCTCCATCACTACTTCTTCCCCGGCAGCCTCGAATACAGAATCAAAATCGTCATTGTGGATATCTTTTTCTTCGGTTGGTGTTAAGCATAAAGATTCAGTGTCACTCATAAAAGCGCTAAGCCTCCTTTCGCTAGACGGTGAACTACACGTAGATGCAAAATCCTCATTTCTGGAATGGCACCATCCAAGTTTGAATTTGATGCTTCGCAAGCAGTCCAGTTTGGGGTTGTAGCTGATGGCTGTTTCCTTTGGAACAACTAAATGCAAGTCCGTTCTCTTTCCACCGAAGCTTTCCGGGACGAAATCCAAAAAGTTTCCGTCGGAAGTACGGAAGAGTTCTTCCAGAAGATCGTCCGACAAACTGTGAAGGATTTTCGATTTTTGAAGTTTGTTCATTCGTCTTGCTCCTTTTCCTGTCGGTGATTCGGGTTCCTGTACAGTACAAAAAAATATCGATTACTATTTCATGACTTATTGATGGAATCAACAATCCATAACCAACCATTGCAGACAAGGCTGTAATCTCCAGGGAGGTGGCAGCTGCCCCGCCACTGCATAAATACTTACAGGTGCATGTTTAAAGCGAAAATACATTGATAATTTTTGAAAAAATTGTATAATGCTATATTTTGCACATCATGTACCTTCAAATGCTTCATTTCGGATGTGCAATTTGGTCAAAACATTAAGCTGCGGAGAGCTCCGATCGCCCTTCCCCCTCGGCGACCCTCCCCTCCCTTCCTTCGGTGAGTTCTCCTTTCAGACCTTCACCCCACTTTGTTGACGGGAATAACGGAAATAAATCCAGCTAGATTTTGGTTGGGGTACTGTTAAGATTGCAAACCGCCTACTATGAATTTATTAATCTTTCTTAGAAAATTTGTGGCAAACGAATAAGAATTTACATACGCGCATTGAACAGTATGCCCTGTAACCCACCACACATGTGCGTAGAAGTTTCCACGACAAATCAAACTTAAAAGCAGCTGTTAAAATTTCAAACTGATTTACTCAAAACATTTTGAAAACTATATTTTCATTGGTTTTTAGAAGATTCTAAAACAATCTATATACTGGTCTCTACGCATCCATACACCTTTAATTTACCAATCAATAGGAATCAATATATTGGTTTTTTTCTTCATTTCTTCTAAAAGTTTTCTTTCTTTTCTGTATATTAAACGATATATTTTCATAGATAAGAACAATCTTGACACCTCCACTTTCCTCTAGGCGTGGAAACTATTCAATAATGTAACAGTGAAAGAGGGTGTACATTACTTTCATGGCAATTACTACTATATTTTTTAGAATCCCCAATGGCTAATGGGCGGTGCCATTAAAACATCTCTTGTGAACCAACACCTTAACAAATGTTTCAATAGATTTGTTGTGAAGAGACCGAAAATGTCAACAACCCGAATTCTCAAATCAAGTTCACGGGCAGGAAACAAGTTAAAACTTGAAAGAGAATGCTCTCTTAAGGTGTAAATTTAATCTTCCTTCGTCTCGATTACGAATAGAGGCCAGACGCTTTAAGGCAAGTGTCATTTGTTTTCTGTCTGAAGAAAGTTACTCTTCAACAAGCTTTTTGAGGTAGCCGATTTTGGTTTGATCAGTTAACAGTTCGGTTCGTACCGCCGATCGGGGGACTCAATTAGTCCCCCGATCGGGAGACTCAAGCATGCGTACTGATCTTACCGTGATGTATGGAAGCCGCCATTCTTATTGTGGGAAGTTTCAGTTATAGACGCTTATCAGTCGTTTCATTAAAGGTTTGTAACAAAGTTTGCTTTATTCATGTTTAATTTCGCGAAAGTAAACAACTTCGTTACTATCACGCAGTTATTGCTAAATAATTTTCACAATTCCCCAAGTTATTTCTCATACTTTCAGAAAATCTTCTTAAAGCGCGACTGCCTAACGGTAATACATAATAGAAATTCATCACTTTTCTTTAAATTTCTCGAAAACCGCACAGTGAATTTTAAACGCGCAAGGTGAAAAGATAATTCATTTGCCATTATTTGAAATCGTGAAGAAAAATTTCAACCCTTCGTAGTGGTTAAGTTCCCCGCGCTCGAAATGTGTCTGACTCTTATGTTATTCCTATACAATCTTTGAATTTGGATAGATGCATTGTGGGATACTTCTGTAAAGAAACCCCCGATCGGGAGAACAAAACAGTTCTCCCGATCGGGGGTACGAATCGGACTGGTTAATAGCTCCATGGTTTGATATACAGCTTAAAGAAGTTAAAAACTGTTATCAAGCTGAAGAAATCTGTAAATTATAGCCGATTTTCACACAAAAATAATAATGAAAAACTTTGCATATAATCACACATTGAATAACTCTATTAACTTGGCAATTTTAAGATACATGACAGATCTCATCATAGAGCTATTAACCACGAATTTGTCAAATTAATTGATCCTGATCTGACCAGACTACAATACCAACAAGACCAAGGTTCGTATGGGACAACAACCATAACAAGGTAGCACGGAACTAATAAGGTATCACTCCACCATCAAAAAATAAGGACCTTTTAGAGAAAAGGCTAATACAAATATTTTCAAGAGGTTTCATGTCATGGGACAGGAAGCTAAGAAATTGACAATTTTAGGAATGGTAGAGAAAGGATATAGGTTTTGACTATGCCTATCCAAACTTGACGAGATCTGTTTCAGTAAAAGTTTCATGGGGAACTATTTTACCATGGACCCATACCCAAATTTGAGTGATTTTGTTAGGGTGTATAACAACTCTTCCCCCTCCCTAAAATGGTCAAAACCTCTGGTGACCCCTATTGAAGGTACGCTCATCAGAGAAATATTAGATGGTACTTGTTGGAAAACATCACAAAAGATCCCAAATCTATACAAAAAGGACCCAAAACTTGACTCTTTCATCTTAGGCTTCAATGGGGCAAATAATTAGTTCCGTGCTACCTCAAGCTGACTGACTGTCATGTGATAAAAAATCTAGCCGGATCATAAATTTACTGGGTTGTAAAGCCCTGGCAACCTGGGGAAATCTAAACTGGATGTGAGATCCCTTTGCCCAATGTGTGAAAACCCTTTCCTTGATTTTAGGTTCAAATAGTTTAAATTTGGGAAGCTGTGAGAGCTAGAATCCTAATTGGCAAATTAATTTAAAGATTGTAAATTTGTCTAAATTAGTGCAATTGTGCACCTTAGTTTTTTCAGGGCCCTTTGCGTTAAGACATCGATGGGCTCACGGCCCTCGTCAACTTTTAGCTTTATTTTGACTTCTCATGGGCTACAATCTCAGAATTTGCAATTTATAACTTTTAAGTATACTCTAGGTAAGAGTATTTGGCAGTCTTAAGGAGGGAGGCTCGTCTCAGTAAAATACAATAAAAATGGGGGATACTTTATTTTGACGTCACTTCCGGTTGTGGAGGCAAGATCCGATCCTCTATCTGTTTGTACCACACAGTACAGCCAGACACTAGCATGTACGTTGTGTGTGCAGAATTACATACACAGCGCATTACGTTACTGTGACGAGAAATATTTGTTTTTTTCAATGCTTTTTTGTCAGAAAGCGAAAGTGAAATTTTAGTATTATAATGCTAACAATGATAGTCACCAAATGAAAAATACTGAGAAAAAAAAAAAAAGAAGAAGATGAAAGCAAAACGTCAAAATAAACGATTCTACCGGGGCTTGAACTCACGGCATGATTTCAAAAAAAATAATTTAATTGCGATCGCCGCAAGTATCTGGGCTATCTCGTGAGGTGACCTTAAAGGCGTTTTAAATAACTACTGTATATACCTTGCAATACGAGACGACGAATCGCGCAGCAAAATTTCAACCAATCAAAAATTTAAATGGAATTCTAAATATTGTGCACATATGACGATATCGCCTCTTTAAACAGTAATTAATCCCATATGTGTGTGCAGTCGTGTGAAAACAACACGGCCATTAGACTTCATTAGCCATTTTACGAAACAGTAAATAAGCATGTCTATACAGACACAGCACTTAAATCCTGCGAGATTATCGGCTACATCATTAATGTAAGGTTTCGATACTCATATATTATCATGTCTACAGATAATGTTCAATGTATGTCTTAAAACACATCCTAGATTGGAGGAAAACATAAATGATGCGTGTTATACATACCAGCAACATGGGAGGAACTCGCAGTGGTCGAGTTGTTGTAATCAGATCCGCCTTGGCAAGTTTCCGAAGATTTGCGCGTTTTATTTTGTGTCTGAAAACAATGAAAAAACAATAATATGAACACCATCTCTTTACTTGTCTGTGTAGGTCTATAAGACGACAAGTATTGGCAACTTCACCGTTACAATTATCACCCTATGCTTATCGTGGAGAAAATCCAGGACTTTTTTCAAAGGGGCCAACAAAAGGCGCTAAAATAGGGGCCAAAAACATTTCAACAACGGGAACTTGGGAAGATTTTCCATTTACCCTGGTTGTACAGCCCCTTCCCACACCGTACCGCACGATGGCTTCGCGTCTGTCTCCCAAACATACCAAAAATGTCGAGAGCATGATAAAATAGATGTCTTTTTGACATTCGCAACCATTACTGCAAAAATATTTTTTAAACATTATCTGGTCGTCTTTATTAAGCATTGCAACGCAATTGGCTGAAGACTTGGTTTTCTTATTTGTTTTGCAGACTTCTGACGTAAGAGGGTATTTACCATTTGTAACCACTTTTAAAACCTTTACAAAAATACAAGAATAAAAATAACAGATGTTTATGCAGTTATCAGTTTATAATTCCATTGTTTGTTTCATTGCATCATCTGTACTGATACATATCCATCTTATGGATTTATATATAAGCACCTTTTTTGTAGATTTCAAAACTATTTTTTAAGTTTTCAAGACTGAACTATGATAATTATAAACATGAACAAGTTTTCAAGGCTTCTCGTTAATACAGATTAATTTACACATGCAATAAGGAATACGATTTATCATCAATTACGGTTTGATCCAAATTTTCTCTTTCATGTGAGGGTTGTCGTGGAAACATAGATTCATAAAAATATGAAGACACTTACGTCTCAGCAACGAGCATGAGCGATAGAAAAGACACTATAAATAAACGGCGATTTCTGAACTTTAAAATATTACAGCACCGTTATTGTTTCTGTCTCTACAATTTGTAATTTATAGGTCACGCGACGCTGTTATAGAGTAGGCCTACAGGTAGCACGGAACTAATTATTTTCCCTACTGAAGCCTTTGATGAAAGAGTCAAGTTCGGGGTCCTTTTTGTACCAGAATGTTATAGATTTGGGATCTTTTGTGATGTTTTCCAGAAAGTACCATCTAATATCTTTCGGATGAGGGTACTTTTAATAGGGGATCACCAGAGGTTACGGCCCTTTTTTTGGCTGAAGTAAAGAAGTGTTAAAAAACCTCACCAAATCACTCAAATTTTGTATGGGTCCATTTCAAAATAGTTTCCCATGAAACTTTTACTGAAATAAATCTCATAAAGATCTATGCTTTCTCAGCTTTCTGTCCCACGAAAAGGGACCTCTTGAAAATGATTTTTATTAGTCTTTTCTCTAAGGGTTTTCAATTTGGGATGGCGGAGTGATACCATATTAGTTATGTGCTACCTACATGTGACGTGTATAGCATGCAACATCACTGCTTCTGTATAACCAGAATTGGGGTAAATTCATATTTTGTCTTTCATATTTCGATTGTTTTGCGAAATGGAGCACGTTCTCCCATTCACCACGATGGCTTCGGGAGGACTTGAACGTAACCATGGTTACCAGGAATAGACAACCAAGATAATACTTAATTGTTACTGTTACCATCGTTACAAATATCAGCCTAATATAAGACTTGTATTGTAAACTAACTTTTCTTCTTTTCTTTTACTCCTACTTTTGTTACCCTCCTCCATTGGCGTTCAATTTTTTTTTTTCTTTCAATTTAGAACACTTCTTTACTTCAGCACCGAAACCGCATTACATATTTTTTATCAAAATTAAAACAAATGATGTAACTTAACATTTTACTCTGCCACTGATTAGCCAATTTCTTTTGATTAAAATCAAAAATTGGTTGCTAAATGCCGGATTTGTACATTTATACAAAACATCTTGACATGTTTGATAAATTCGTGACGCAGAAATATGAACACACACCATTTGCCTGCCATTAGCATGTTTCCCCACGACATCGAATCGATTTTTAACCTCCATAATCGTTAATGAAAACAGACAAGCGGGGTGCAAACAATTTAAATATCGATTTTGTCTGTTATCAGCTGATGTGATATACCGCCCGCCCACGTCCCGTGAGGACACCATGGTGTAGAGACTACGCCGTGTAAAATATAACTGATTGAAGCTGTAAATCAGACAATATGATAATGAATACGACACAGTATGCGATATTTATATATATAATAATATGTGGTATTTCTCAATCAGTTTAATTTTCGTTTCACCTGTTCACGTGGGGCCGCAGACATCATGTAATCTTTTTTTCAACTACTTATAAGAAATGAATATCAATAGCCACAAGTGACCTTAAATGACCTATCTAAAAAAGGGGTTGTACTTTATGAGGACAGTCAATAGAATTTCGAAAATTTTATTTCCATCTCTTGAGTTTCTTTAACGTTAATTTTGATTTATATAATTTACCCTGAAGAACTTCCATAAGCGTATGAGAAGGGGAGCGGGGAAAATTCCCCTACCATAAACACGCTCATTATACAACACCGGAGAAGTGAAGAAATCGTGCAAATTCTAAATATATTCTAGGTATATATTTGGGAGCAGTTGATAGTGCTCAAAATGCGTGAAAAATGATGTTAATTTTAAAATAAAATCTTTTTATGAAAACCATGCATACTGTATCGTACACCTATCAGCGAGGTTAAGTGGGCAGGGGAAAATTTTCCCCCGTTTTCCGTATTCACATCTAACGTGTGCTGATTATTTGTACCTCAGTATTATTTCATGACTTTCCCCCACCCCCCACAAACACATACTTTCCCCTCACTCTTCACTCTCTCCATCCCCCACCCACATTTTTTCGTTAGCTAAATCCCTCCCATGCCTATACACACATACTGCATATACCCCTATCCCGATTTAAATTTTCCTTCAGACTATACATGTTTACCGATCATGTTGTTGTCGTGATTAAACTCGTAATGTGTCTTTCTCATTCGGAGCGTGATTGCTCGACTCTCATTTTCTTCTCCCTGCTACCTGATGTATTCATTAAGTGTTTTTATGTTTAGTCGACTTGTTTACCGCGTAGCTAGGTAACTTGAGAAATATAAAGGGTTTAATAATTATGTTTTGCTAACGTCTCTCTCCATTTCTTCACCCGGGTAAGAAATAATGTCTTAAAAGTAATCTCTTTTCAGGAGATATCCATTACGAATAACGAGCGAAGTCATTGATATTTTTTAAAGAAACAGAATATGCATTTTTATTATGAGATCTCACTGATTCTATTAAAATATATGCTTATGTTTGCGTCACCTGCGATGACTTGGCACGAAATGTTTTTACAGTTTAAAAGTATAAATTCTATGGTCACGCATGAATATGAAACAGGAATTTAAAAGAAAATGGTGAAGAAATTTTCTAATAAATATCTTATTCTGTTATAGGGAGAAAGTTAAATGCATAGCTTTTAAAAAATATGTTGCGCCCCTCACTATTGGGAGGAAATTAATAGCCCTGCAGTGCCTTCCTTCCCCCCTCGTCACACCACACACTGCTTTGCCTCCCTTCCCCCTCCGTCACACCACACACACTGCTGTGCCTCCTTTCCCCCTCCGTCACACCACACACACTGCTATGCCTCCCTCCCCCTCCGTCACACCACACACACTGCTGTGCCTCCCTTCCCCCTCCGTCACACCACACACACTGCTGTGCCTCCCTTCCCCTCCCTTCCCCCTCCGTCACACCACACACTGCTGTACCTCCCTTCCCCCTCCGTCACACCATACACACTACTGTGCCTCCCTTCCCCCTCCGTCACACCACACACACTGCTGTGCCTCCTTCCCCCTTTCCCCCTTTCCCCGTCACACCACACACACTGCTGTGCCTCCTTCCCCCTCCTCACCACACACACTGCCCCCCTCTCCGTCACACCACACACACTGCTGTGCCTCCTTTCCCCCTCCGTCACACCATACACACTGCTGTGCCTCGCTCCCCCCTCCGTCACACCACACACACTGCTGTGCCTCCCTTCCCCCTCCGTCACACCACACACACTGCTGTGCCTCCCTTCCCCCTCCGTTTCCCTTCCCCCTCCGTCACACCCACACACTGCTGTGCCTCCTTCCCCCTCCGTCACACCACACACACTGCTGTGCCTCCCTTCCCCCTCCGTCACACCACACACACTGCTGTGCCTCCCTTCCCCCTCCGTCACACCACACACACTGCTGTGCCTCCCTTCCCCCTCCGTCACACCACACACACTGCTGTGCCTCCCTTCCCCCTCCGTCACACCACACACACTGCTGTGCCTCCCTTCCCCCTCCGTCACACCACACACACTGCTGTGCCTCCTTCCCCCTCCGTCACACCACACACACTGCTGTGCCTCCTTCCCCCTCCGTCACACCACACACTGCTGTGCCTCCCTTCCCCCTCCGTCACACACACACACACTGCCCCCTCCGTGCCTCCCTTCCCCCTCCGTCACACCACACACACTGCTGTGCCTCCCTTCCCCCTCCGTCACCACACACACTGCTGTACCTCCTTCCCCCTCCGTCACACCACACACACTGCTGTGCCTCCTTCCCCCTCCGTCACACCACACACACTGCTGTGCCTCCTTCCCCCTCCGTCACACCACACACACTGATGTGCCTCCTTCCCCATCCGTCACACACACACACTGCTGTGCCTCCCTTCCCCCTCCGCCACACCACACACACTGCTGTGCCTCCTTCCCCCATCCGTCACACCACACACACTGCTGTGCCTCCCTTCCCCCTCCGTCACACCATACACACTGCTGTGCCTCCCTTCCCCCTCCGTCACACCACACACACTGCTGTACCTCCCTTCCCCCTCCATCACACCATACACACTGCTGTGCCTCCCTTCCCCCTCCGTCACACCACACACACTGCTGTGCCTCCCTTCCCCCTCCGTCACACCCACACACTGCTGTGCCTCCCTTCCCCCTCCGTCACACCACACACACTGCTGTGCCCCCTTCCCCCTCCGTCACACCACACACACTGCTGTGCCTCCTTCCCCCTCCGTCACACCACACACACTGCTGTGCCTCCCTTCCCCCTCCGTCACACCATACACACTGCTGTGCCTCCCTTCCCCCTCCGTCACACCACACACACTGCTGTGCCTCCTTCCCCCTCCGTCACACCACACACACTGCTGTGCCTCCCTTCCCCCCTCCGTCACACCACACACACTGCTGTACCTCCCTTCCCCCTCCGGCACACCACACACACTGCTGTGCCTCCTTCCCCCTCCGTCACACCACACACACTGCTGTGCCTCCCTTCCCCTCCGTCACACCACACACACTGCTGTGCCTCCCTTCCCCCTCCGTCACACCACACACACTGCTGTGCCTCCTTTCCCCCTCCGTCACACCACACACACTGCTGTGCCTCGCTTCCCCATCCGTCACACCACACACACTGCTGTGCCTCCTTCCCCCTCCGTCACACCACACACACTGCTGTGCCTCCTTCCCCCATCCGTCACACCACACACACTGCTGTGCCTCCCTTCCCCCTCCGTCACACCATACACACTGCTGTGCCTCCTTCCCCCTCCGTCACACCACACACACTGCTGTACCTCCCTTCCCCCTCCGTCACACCACACACACTGCTGTACCTCCCTTCCCCCTCCGTCACACCACACACACTGCTGTGCCTCCCTTCCCCCTCCGTCACACCACACACACTGCTGTGCCTCCTTCCCCCTCCGTCACACCACACACACTGCTGTGCCTCCTTCCCCCTCCGTCACACCACACACACACTGCTGCCTCCTTCCCCCTCCGCCTCCCCTGTCCCCCTCCGTCACCACACACACACTGTGCCTCCTTCCCCCTCCGTCACACCACACACACTGCTGTACCTCCCTTCCCCCTCCGTCACACCACACACACTGCTGTACCTCCCTTCCCCCTCCGTCACACCACACACACTGCTGTGCCTCCTTCCTCCGTCACACCACACACACTGCTTCCCCCTCCGTCACACCACACACACTGCTGTGCCTCCTTCCCCATCCGTCACACCACACACACTGCTGTGCCTCCCTCCCCCCTCCGTCACACCACACACACTGCTGTGCCTCGCTTCCCCATCCGTCACACACACACACTGCTGTGCCTCCTTCCCCCTCCGTCACACCACACACACTGCTGTGCCTTCCCCTTCCCCCTCCGTCACACCACACACACTGCTGTACCTCCCTTCCCCCTCCATCACACCATACACACTGCTGTGCCTCCTTCCCCCTCCGTCACACCACACACACTGCTGTGCCTCCCTTCCCCCTCCGTCACACCACACACACTGCTGTACCTCCTTCCCCCTCCGTCACACCATACACACTGCTGTGCCTCCTTCCCCCTCCGTCACACCACACACACTGCTGTACCTCCCTTCCCCCTCCGTCACACCACACACACACTGCTGTACCTCCCTTCCCCCTCCGTCACACCACACACACACTGCTGTACCTCCCTTCCCCTTCCCCCTCCGTCACACCACACACACTGCTGTACCTCCCTTCCCCCTCCATCACACCATACACACTGCTGTGCCTCCCTTCCCCCTCCGTCACACCCCACACACACTGCTGTACCTCCCTTCCTCCCCCCCCTTCCGTCACACACACACACTGCTGTGCCTCCTTCCCCCTCCGTCACACCACACACAAGCTTCTTGAATAGTTGAAGGAGAATTACCGTGATTACGGCCCTTGTGCAAAACGATTGCTTCCTGAATCCTTGGTATTCTGAAGATCAGCTATCGTGGACATTTTTAGTTATTCAAATTGGTGGCGTACATTTTATTTCCAAAGAATTGTTCATGAGTGGAATGGTTTGCCTGAGTGGAATGGTTTTTGTGGTGGTGGTGGTGTTAGTTTGGGATTTTCATGTGTCACCCTTCTTAGCCCGTCATCATGCTATGTTATGTTACACGATTACTGTTGGCCTGTCAGTATCAGTATTGTTTCATATAGCGTAGAGCAATAACCCCTTTATTTTTGTTTGCTTTCTAGCCTTCTTCAATTGAATTTGTTGTTTACTTTCTATACCAGGGAGTTGTCATGCAACAACTTGGTACTAAAAGGAAGCACTAGACCAAAAAGTGAGGGGCTATAGTTGACATGAAGTTTATCGATCTGTTGTGAATGATATATCTGTGACCATTTTACAACATTTTGAATTTCAAGGCCTCATTAGAATAAAATATGCAAATTTTAAATAAATTTTGTAACATCACAAGAAGAAAACCTATGAAATTCCTTATATCAACTTAATGTTTTTAATCCTCCACCAACGCTTTTTAAAGTTTGAATGCATGCAGTTGAATTTGAAAGAGCATCTTTTGGATCTCCATCTGAATACATATTAAGTAGAGAATACAGTGGTGATTTTCAGTGCCTGAAATTTATGACAATGAAATTAAAGAATTACATGACGATTTCTGAGCTGTCGTCTTTCTCATCAGTTCATACATCACAAATTTTGCATGCGCTTAGAATTATTCAAAATTTGATGAAACATAAACACACAGACCGCGATGCAGCGAGCGATTTTTTGAAATAAAGTTGAATAAAACAAAGGAAAAAAAAGATTTTGTCCTCTTGTTTTCAGAGAAGGATCGTTTGAAAGGGCGTTTCTACGCCCATTAAAGCAAAATTTGCGTCGCGACGGAAAATCGAGTCCCACTAACGCGAATTTCTCCAGTTTGAACAAAAACAGAAAAGCCTCAATTGTAAACTTGATCATGTGTAAGCAAAAAGTCAAAGCATCTTATAATATTTGTTCCTTGTATGATTATCTAAAACATCGCTCGCCGCGACGCGTTCGGTGTGTAACGGCCTTAACACGAAGACTAGTGGTGCTTAGTGGCATGGTTTAAAGGGAAAGGCATCGTCCCATAAATACATTCAGAAGAGAACGCCGTCGTGCTGGAACGTCACTTCCGGTTTTCAATTACTGATTGCGAAAAAATAGTGATTGATATCGCTAACACGTAGACTCCTATAGGTTTATGTACACACGTAGGCTCCTATGATCTTTTGGCGAATATGTGATCGATAACATCGCAGATATCTCGCAATCAATAAGAAAATTTGAAAACCGGAAGTGACGTTGACAGCTCGGCGGTGTTCACTTCTGAATGTATTTATAGGACGATACCTTCCATTTTAAAGACTATTCTGTTGATAATTTTGAATCTCTTTCTGGCGTATATAAAATCTCTACCTGTCCAGATGCCTTTACGTCGCTATTGATTAGTTCAAGAGATTCTCCTCTTCAGGACAAATTCATTTTTTCCCCGAAAAGGTGAAAATCTCAGACGACATTTTGAAGATTACCCATGATGCCTCTAACAAAACAGCGTAACGCTATGGCGCAGAACTTGTAGGGGTTCTAGAAATTTTATAACCAAATAGGTCAATTTCATTTTTGCATATTCAAAATCTATACTTATTAATCTACAAATTATCCAGTTCCCAAATGGACATCCACCAAGAGAAATTTAATGACAAAGTTACAAATTCAGGCCTGTTTTCGCTGGGGATTATCGAAGTAATGCAGACACCATCCAGTACCAAACAAGAAAGAAAGTATCCATTGCACAAACAGGTATGCACACAAGGCAGCCTGGTCACTTCGCATATACAATGACCGCATGTAAGCTAATTAAAAACCGTAGGTCAAAGCACTTGTAAATGGATATCCGGAAGTTACATAATTTACATAGGTTTTTTTTTCTTTTAGGGGAAAATAATTTTTCTCCTGAAGAATGGAATCGCATGAACTGTTGAAGGTGGGGAATTGCCATAGAGTAAGAACTTGAAAGTGATATCAAATTCTCTTAAAACGACTGGGGTCGAAGTCTTATTATGAGGAAATGATATCATACACAAACTTTACAAACAATCAGATTGTATATCGAGGTGGTTGGCAATTAATATCTTTAACTTGCACGAGGTTACAGTTTAGTACTTGAAATCGATTTTTTATCGAGATAAGAAAAATAAAACACTTAGGAATGCCCGATGTCTTGGGAGAAAACGGTGACGTTGATTTCACAATATCTTGATTTAAGCACTGACCAATTGGTTATCTGAAAGATATATTGCTTTGATCCAAACCATTATAAACATATTGTGCACAGTTGATCTATTTAAGGAATGAAATCCCTTGGTGCACCTCCCCATTACTGACAATTAGAATACTATACGATGTCACTGCTTGTCTAGAAATAGCTCTGACGTAAGAAGACCAATTACGCAGATTTTTACAACCAACCAGCAGCGCGTTACCTATCTTGTCATTACGGCCAATAATTCTATTTGCACTTCGTGTATGCACTTCGTGTATGGTAAATAGATGTATTATACAAGTAGTAACTTGCATTGTACTACAACCAGGGAGTTGTTGTACAACCATGGTGCTATTAACTGAAAACCAAGAAGAGACGCGATAGATTTTAAATAAGGGCTTACCTTTCGAGTTTGCATTCAAATTCTCGAACGAGTTGTTTATCTAAGATATTCTCCTCGGGCTCCCATGTATTGTGTCTGTTTGAACAAAGATAGGGAAAATAATACACCACGGTTTAACGTAATATTTAAAATGTGTAATTACTTTGATGAACGCGTTTTTTGTTTTTGTCCGATAATAACTTGAAATATAACACGCCAATTCCGTGGATGTGCATGTAATGGTAAAAAACATGAGAATTTAGAAGCAGATAGACTCCCTGCAGACGATCGACTGATCGTTTCATGTAACTTGTTACATTGATTGCTTAGGTTATTATAAAGCCAGTGAAAAATCGTGACATGTTTCTTTCAAATATATAGGATAAGCAATCTTTAAAGGAGCATCGACCGAAAAGCGAATGGGTTATTTTTGTGAATCTCATCGCGCGTTTTTATAACGCCGTTTTAACATTTACTTGAGAATTCCGTGATATCTGAAATAATATTTGATATCAGAAATAAAAAGCAACATATCAACAAAAATTCTCAGATTTTTCATAAATCAAATTATTTCAGATATCAAAGGTTTTTATTTGGATATCTAAAACTTTAATTTTGTTATTAGGAACTTTGAATATTGATATATCCATAAATTTATTTTTGATATCGAAACTTTTCTTTTTGATATCCAAACTTTCATTTGTGATCCGAAATTCTTTTCCGTATATCTACATACGGCGTCCCATGGCATACGCGCTCCATTTGTTAATGTTTGTTTATCCACATTGAAAATTTATTTCGACCTGATAAATATGAGTTTCACAAAGAAATTGTCGCCCGGGTCAAATTCAGATAGCCCCCTCCTCCCCTTCACCCTGGGTATCTTTTTCGAGTGGCAAAAGAGAACTAGGGAAACTATCCACCTACTGACTGTGGCACTTAGTAATAAAACCTTTTTCCTTCTCTTTTTTGAAATCTTTTTTTTTCGTTTTGTTTATAAGATTATCTCTAATATTATTTCAAAAAGACACAGACGCCACACACCATAAACTTAAACGTCTTAAACCTCTCCATCCCTGCACACGCGTGACATTGTTTCCCAACGCGCTGTTATAATTATTAGATGAACCTTAATTAGGAATCGTACAAGCTTAATTAAATCATTTTCGAAACAACAGCTCAAAACAAATACTTAACCAGCAAGGACGCTGTTAACTGACCAATCAGAGCGCGTTGCCAAGTAATAAGTTCATTTATTCGTGGAAATTCTGGTTTGCATTAATCACAGTAATTCGTTTGGCCAGAAATCACGCCAGACAGATTGAGTGACCAGCAAACAAATTTACCATGAACACCAGCTGTTAAAATGTTTAAATGTACTTTCAAATGGGGAATGTCAACTAGTATAAGCATGGAGCTATTACGTTGAAATAGCTCCATGGTATAAAATCATTATGAAATTTCTAAAATGAAGTCCGGAAATAAGTGTAAATTAGTAACTTAAACATTTTGAAAGTATTTTGTTTATGGGCATAGCATATTTTCTTCCAATTAAGCTCAAAATGATTCTGCCTGACCACAGTGGCTACCGGGTGCCATGGGGAATTTCCCCCATGATCGCTTTACCCCTTCCCCTGATTTCGCCCCACAAAATGTTGTGCGGGCGACATATTTTATCTGATTTACAGGACTTTTCCCCCATAAGACAAAGCTGTCCCATTTTTGCCCAATGATATCAAAATCCTGGCGCCGCCATTGTTAAGTTTATAAAAATGTTATAGAAACATAACTTACTTATTGGACCAGCCTTTCCATTTCACAAGGTACTCCACACGACGCTGAAACGAAAAACAAAAGCATGTAAACATATAGTATACAAACATCAATTAACATGCCTAATAGGCCTATAGATTACATCTTCTATTTACACAATGTGCATTCGATGAGACGTTAGAACAGGGAAGTGCCATTTTATATCAGCTCGCCACATCCCTGCTTTTGCGTACCCACTCCTATTCATCTGCTCATATAAGCAATGTCTGCAGCCTGCCATTTTTCAGTTAATTTTCTTGACACTAATTTTAAGAGGCATTTAAGAGATATCTTATTGATGGATCTACATCCAAATAGACGAGGAGGAATGCACAGGCGGTAAGAATTCAAATAAAGAACCAATACTTGTCATAATCAGATTTCTACCAGGGTTTCAAGCAGAAAATGAAAATATAATTTATTATTTCTTCACCGTGGAAAAGTAATATTTATATTTCTAATAGATGTTTGTGGGAGTTGTGTGTGTGCAGATTCATATGCTGTTGTGTTGCATTGAAGTTGGAGACTAGGACAGAATCCCACAGCGGGGCTTAAGGCGAACCCCTATACATACTAATTATGGAACCATTTATCATCGTTTGGCCGTAATTTCTTTCACTTTAACCCGTTTCTGTATGATGACGTTGTGTGATTGCTGCTGTTTACTGATCTGCGGCCGCACACGCCACCAGGGGTATGTCAAAACGTGTACTGTGGGATATGACTAATCGCTACCCCTATACGATGCACATGATAAACCCAAATATGAACCAAAACTGGCCCATCAGACTCTAATGTTTTGGCACTAACATCAAAGTCACGTTTGGACCTCGTTATCACCCATCCACACATGTTTTAGGTGTAGGTTACACTACTGCCTCACCCAGGGAGATGCCATTTTAGATGGCAACCCCCTGCTCCACCCTACCTATTTAATTGGCTTCACCATTGTTGTTCAATTGTTTCGTAAATAACTCCAGAGTATACAGTTCTAAATAAATCGTGACAAATACGGAACACCCTAAAGCACACATTGAGTGGAGACATTTTACCATAGAGTGGTACCTCCTTGGTCTTACCACAATGTATCATTTTAAAACCATGCATGATGTGAATAACTAGCGAGCATTTCCTCAATCAACAATGTATCTGTGAAGGCAGATATAGCTGAAGTGATAGCTCCAAGTGGCGCGATGAGCTTTAGCCCACGTTAGTCATGCAGCAGTGCATGATTCTCATTGCCTTTGCTACATCCATGGATGAATGAGTTTCTAAACATTGTCTCCGTAGAACTGGTTTTCGTTCACGGTATCTTGCCCAGTTGATTATTATGATTGGCGGAGGTAATGCTTTCGCCTCTGATCGTCTGCAATTTGTTTGTCATCAATATGTCTCAAGAACTGACACTGGATTCGAATCAAATTTGGTATGGGGTTTTGTTACTGCTTAATTAAGGAAGAAGTGGTTACATTTTGAAAGTTATTGGAACAGGGGAGGGGCTCAAATGGAGGGTGGGGCCATTTTAAGGTGAGTTTGTCAATCATTAGAATATCTCAACAACTAATGATTGGATTTGTATTAAATTTGATGTGTGGTTTTCTTACTAACGGATCAAGTGATCTAAATTTGGAAAGTATTAGTACAAGGGAAGGTCATAAATCGAGAGGTGGGATGTTTAGGGTATGGTCTGTCAAGACAGTTGAAACTTTCCAATGGAATATGGTAAACAATGAATACCATGAAAAGAAATCCAACAAACAATTTTCTGGACTCAAAAGAAAATGAAACAATTGGTTTGGGCCATGAGTGGATGATGGAATGTGAATCTTGAATAAAAGGAACTCAAACAAAGAACGCTTCCCCTAAATAAAACTGAAAACAGTGGTATGGCCTTGAAAGAAATCCAGTCAGAAGATAATCTGCAAGTGTTCAGATTGCAAACGATCCTTACAGATCAGAACTTGGGGATGAATCTTGGTGGGCCTAGGATTTCCGAGGTAAATTATATTGGGTATTGGGATCAAATGAACTCTACAATTAGTTTAGGCATGTTGGATTTGCAACGGGGGGAGGTGTGACGGGTGCATATATGCCTTTCAAAATATAATAGAAACATAATGCAAAGGTTGGGTGGGGTCTTGAGCAAACCCCACCCACCCATATTCTCTCCCTGTATGACGGTTAAAATTGGTCCGGGATGCTTGGGAAGTTGATTGTCTTTCCGTCACTTTTTGCTGGTGAATTTGTAAGTCTGGGAAAAATTGAGTCCGTTGGATCCATTTTTTCAGGTGTGACTTACTGGTACATACTCGGCGTCATGTGTGTTACTTCTAGGAATCAAATTTGTAATTCTTTCCCTTGCAGCCTTGGCTTTAATCCCTCGGTGGACTTCTACCCCTCGATGGACCTATACTATTATGCGTGCGTCGTTCACATGTCAAAGAGACGGAATCACAACATGGAGGTACAGTAGTACCTCCATGATCACAATCTGGCAAACCGGCTAACCTTATTCTCATTACCCCCCACCACCAAATCAGGTCTAATTCAGCCTGGAGTAATTTTAGGTATAGAAAAGAATAAAGCACTTCCGCAAAGATAACATGAGACTGGACAGCAGGCCTAGGAGGGTGCACTTTATTATCGAATTCTGAAGAGGCTCATTAACATCTATTGTAAAATGACACTTCCCTGTTTCCAATCATATACAACGTAAAATCAATTCAATTATTACCATTGTTCCGTTCAAGGACCTCCTTGTTCCGTTTTAGCACCCTGGACTGATTGTCGATGGGTTTTTGTGATTCATTAAAATAAATCCAGCAAGGTTGGTGTATCTTTATGCTAGCAGGGAGCTGTGATTCTAGTCTTGCTCGTTATTTGATCATAACAGCTCCCTGTTTAATCAGTCACTCCACTTTAACAATATAAGTGTTTCGAGATTAAAGTATCCCACCCACATGCGTTTATTCTAGGAGTGGTTGTTATTAATTAATTAATGAACGGTCATCGCGTCTTCCTCTCTCATCAATAATATCATTTCTCATTGGGATAATAAGACTGTTGCAAAACAAAAGTGATTGAACGTCAAAATAAGATTACAGTAACGGGAAATTTGCAAATATAATTAACTGATTCTGATGCATAACAGTATGGAGCAACGCCCTTAGTAATCAATGAGTTATCTGGGTGCTTATAAGATCTTTTGAACGGAGAAGGATAATGATTTTTTCACAGTTCTGTTTGTATTTCCCCCAAAAAATAAATTGCAAATATGATTAAACGATTCTGGTACATACCAATATGGAGAAACGCCTTTAGTGATCAATGAGTTTTTTAAGTCATGTTTAAATGAGGGTATTTATATGTGATCTTCTGAACAGAGAAGGAAAATAGTACAGCATAGTTTCTTTAAGTTTTTGCCCCCCCGCTTTCTCTCTGTCTGTCTGTCTGTCTGTCTAACATAAAACATACATGCACAGTCCGGCGGGAGAGATCTAAGATCATCCAGATACTTAAAGGAATATTCCCATTAATTTTTATATCATACAGGGCTATTGAAGAAACAAACTGGTGAGAAAAACAAACAAACATGTTGACATTTTATTCTGTCGAGGAGTTATTGGTAGCACAGTACGAATTAGGTATTACTACGCCAGCCCAAAATGAGCCCCCCCCCTCCCGAAAGAAAGGCTAATAAAAATATTTTCGAGAGGTTCCATGAAGCTGAGAAGTTGTTAATTTCAGGAACAGTAGAGAATAGATAGGTCTTGACTATGCATATCCAAACTTAACGAGATCTGCTGCAAAAAGGTTTAATGGGGAACTATTTTACAATGGACCCATACCAAAATTTGATTGATTTAAGGAGGATGTACATCACACACTTCGGCCTTAAAGAAATGCCCTAAGCCTCCGGTGAACCCCTGAGACTATCCTCATTCAAGAGATATATGATTTTTGGAAAACATCCCAACTCGTTCGCGTTCTGGTACAAAAAGGACCCTGAACTTAACTCTTTCATCATAAGTTTCAATAAACCAAATAATTAGTTCCGTGCTACCTATCATTTGAAATGTGTCTTCAAAAGTGACCTTGCAGTGTACAGTGTGATGTCATAATAATTATTTTTGTGTTTCTAAAATAAAATGATTTTTTTTTTTTATATATAATTTAGAATGTAAGGTAAGCAGATGGGTAAAACATGTTCTTACAAAGTGCATAGGTCCAATCTCAATAAGTACACAAAACTATGTTTCCAATAACTTAAAACAGGCAATTAATTTTCAAAGAAATGTATAAACATTTATTTGGGATTTGCAAGTATAACATCGCACTGTACACGCTAAAATTACTTTTCAGCATACTGGTGAAATGTTTGAAATGTAAATAACTTCTAAAAAAGAATAAGATATCAACAAGAGGTTTTCTTACCAATTTACTTCCTTAATAGTCCTCTATCATATATATGAATATAAAAATTCACGGGATATTCCTTTAAACTTGTGGATTTTTAATTTAAACTGGTAATGGAGGCCGCCAACATACTCATGAATCACCTGGGTAGCACCAATAGCATAGGAACAGGGGTAGGAACAGGGGGCACAGGGGGCACGTGCCAATGTTGCAGCGACCTACATGGTGCCCCAAACTAAATATTTTTTTACTATTGAACTAGTGTTGTAGCATATCTTGGTGACCCCCCCCCCCCCACCCGCCCCCACTTATGAAGAACATGTTCCTATAATATACGCTTATGGGTAGTAACATCAGTTTAATGTATTGTAGTACGTAGATAACACTCAAAATATTTGTAGAACATTTTACACACACTAAAAATAAAATAAAAATTGTTCATTTTTATTATTCATATAATATCAAAATTATATGTAACAAAATATTAGGCATTCAAGAACTTTTCATTCTCGATTTCGAGAAAACCTGGATTAATTTACTCACGGACGTGTTCGCACATCCTTGATCTACTGTAAATAGACGTCTTCCCTTAGGCTTTGCTCATCATATTTCTAGACTTTTGTCAGCACAATCATAATTAATTATATGTGGATTTTACATCAAAGGAGTAACGACATCTCCCTATAATCAGTCCGAGCAATTCCTTGAAATCTGACAAAGTTTTATCTTCTTCAAAAGACGAATATCTATGCTAATCATATTCCTTCGCGCAGCTTGGCTGTAACATCCCACTATCATATTAGATGTTACACAGACAGACAGACGTTTTCGTTGGTGTGATCATTTTCGGAAAATGCGGTTTGACCCTCTGTACACAGTGATATGATAGCGTAACATTAACGTTGTTGTTCTGCAATATGCCTACAGCTAGGGTTACCATGGTTTTGCGGGTAATTTCTTCATTTTAATCAGTTTCTGTATGCTGCAACTGACGTTGTGTGATTGTTGCATGTCGTTAATATTGTGGGTATATATGCAGGGAGCTAGACTAATAACTACCGACTGACAACCCGGCTATATCGACAGAAATATTCTGCCATGTGCACAAAGGATTAAAAATACATATATCTTCAACACATCCTCAGCAACGGAATACAAAATTTACGCTACTGATGATAATATGAGAAAGAAAAATATTGAAAATTGAGTATTAATTCACTGTGCAAACTATGACCTAACTGTAGCGTACATACATTGCACCATACGTACATACACAGTGATGTTATAGCATGAACGCTGCTTCTGCGTAGTATGCCTACAGCCTGACAGTCCCGGTGATTCTACATAATTATTCTGCCATGTACAACAAAAAAAAAAAATTAAATCTCCAACACAATCGTCAGCAACAGAATACAAAAAAAAACGCTATTGATGATAATGTGAGAAATAAAAACATTGAAATCAGCATTAATTCACCGGTATATTCCGTGCTAACCTTGATTTACGCGTTTCTAGTTCGTATAGAATGGTTCGAGTTGACTGTCAGTGACCGTTTCACGTCTAGCACTAAAGGTCACTGCGCAGGTCAGATCTTTTTATCTGTTTAATGAAAAACGAACACTCCAATCACAATCGCGGGACTGGCTTTTTTTGTGCGTACGAAAATTATCTTCCTGAATATTCAACTTCCAGCTTTTCCTGTGCAGTATTTGACGTTTCCAAACGCACGCGAAGTTTGAGGTTGTGTTGAAAGAGCGAGGACTTATGGTAACGTTGCATTGTGGATGGCTTACTTAAATACGAGTTCTTCGAAATCGACGAATGTAAAGTTCGTCGATTTCGAGGAATTGCTCGGACTGATATTAGGTGTTACTCTATACTGTTTTAATAGCGTTGTTAGCTGTTATTAATGCCGCTCAATTGAAAAACACTCTAAACGACGAAAGTCGTCGTTTAAATAACAAAAATACTGTTACCTCTTTCTTGCCAATTGATGGAAAGAATCCTAAAATACTATCAAAATTGCTATAAATAATCATTAAAGCACAAGGTTTGTTCCACTGAACTAATCCTCAGAATTCACATTTGCAGAAGTAATGTAGTCAAATTGCCAATTTATGTTTGTTTTTTGGCTTTTTCCACGTTTTTGGATTTGATTGCATTGCACTAAATAGCTTAAGGCAACAATGGAAAACAGGTGTTTATAACATATCCCTGTAACGTCAGAATTTCTAACATTTAGTTGTATAATTGTAATTTCTGACAATCTGATACAATTCAGAAATATTGTAAAAACAATTCCGCAGCTTTCCTCCTACTCAACAATAAACACAAACGGTCAGTCTGACAGTATAGTTCAGGAAGCGGTCAGCTGGCCGTATTCCAAGAAATTGAAGTGACCGACTAACCAGAAGTTGAACTTGGAGCTCGCAGCAAATAAATAAAGCGAACGAATCTCTGACCGTGGGTGAAATTCAAGACAACTTGGTTAAAGAGATAGGAAACGCAGTGCATTTTTTAATATACTAACTGGGCAACCATTTGGAGAAATGAGAAATTTTGGTCGCCTAGCGAACAATATTTTAATGCAATGAGCGACCAGAATTTTTGCCTTGGCTTAGCAAAGTGGCCGCTCCCATACAATCGTAGAATAAAAGTTTTTAAGACATACCACATCATATGAAATAAAGTTTATGCATGTTATGTCAGACTTAATATCTGCCTTAAGTTTGAATGTGTGTAAATTTACATGTTCCTTCCCGCCTCACGTCAGTTGCCCTAGAGGCAATTGTGGTCGCCCAGTAAAATTTCCTTTAAAATTTCACTGAGGAAACGGAAAACATGCATGGGTGGAAACATAGCTCCCATTTTGTTTATGTGCAAATGTGTCTGTCCTGATTACATAAAGTTTTACCCCTATTCCCCCAAAACTGGGACCCACTGCCCTCCATGCACTGCCTCAAGATGAAGAAAAAAATCCCCAAACTCAGCTTCCGACGTATATCTGAAATAAAACGTACGAGGAATAGGAATATATATATCATAACTGGCTCATATGGCAACATTTATTTTTGAAACTTCAACTGTTTTTCAAGAACGCAACAAATATAAAAAAAAAAATTAAACCGATGTATGTGGTGAGAAAAATAACGCCTAGACGCCCCCAACTTATGTTTATTCATGCATGGGAAATATTTATATAACTTGAATTTGAAGAGACAGGTAAAACTGTTCAACCAATATTCGAACAACCAGGATTATCACGGAAAAACTCAAATTTCCGAATTACGTATCTCTTTAAACTTTTGAATCGTTTTTTCTAACTCTTATGTTTATACCAATGGGGGTTGTGCAACGTGACCTAATAAGAAGTATTCATTTGAGTATTGACCATTAAAAGTGGTTAAACCAGGCAAGTCATTTTAGAAACATATTTCGATCAGCTAACAAATTATGCGGTGTAACTTGCACTAAAGACCCAATTTTATGGGACGTTAATAGTCACGTAGAGGCAGACAGTCACGAAAATAGAATAGTGGTCACGAAATAGGAACATAATAGTCACGAATTCAATATCAGACACGAAAAGGGAACATCGTCACGAGTATGCAGGCAATACCAGTCACGAAAAAGCATGTTTCAATAACGAAAAGGTAATAAATAGCAGTCGTAAAAATTAGGCAATAGTAGTCACGGAAAGGGAATACCAGTCACTATGATGCAAGCGTGTCACGTATGATTCCCATGCATGGTGAAGGTCATTTTCGTAAAACAAATGTGACCAGAGAGGTGCTATGCAAAACCCTTTTGTATAACACTGCAGATCAAATTCAAAAGAAGCTTCTAGGGTCAATTTGAATGCCACATGATGATCTGACGTCATCACTAACCTGAGTTACGTTGGAACAAAGAGCTTAAGCTCTTTGGTTGGAAGCATGGAGTGGTAATCAGATTAATTATATGTAACAATCTATGAGCGAGTATGATGTATACTTAATGAAATGATTATGTTTGTAGATAACTTTTACCAGTTTCCTTTTATTTCAAAATCACTCTCCCTGAAAAATTGGCAAAGTCATACCAGTTCAATCTTCCAAATGTTTTATACGTCTGAACCATTTTCTATGTGTAATACTTGGAAGTATATACTTGGAATACTTGACAGCGCATAATCACAGGGAGGTAATCCAGACCCCATTCCGCTTACCAGAGGCCTATACGCTGGATATGCCGAGAGGGATATGCTTGAGAAGGTGGACTGGGATCAATGAAGATAATTTTTAAGCATCCAGTGAGGGAGAACGCAATATCAAATTAAGATGTCGTCACCCAGGCGGCCAGGCCCGTAAGGATGGGGTGCAGCGCGTACATGGGTTCGTGCCCCCCATACCGACCGCCAAGGTACACCAATTTAATATACCTCCCTATGTTCATGTATAAAATAAGGAAATTTTACTGAGGAAACGAAACCCCAAAATAAAATCTTCAAACTTTTCGAAAATACAAGCTTTTAGACCATCAGCAAATCGTTTTCCTTGACGACCTCTCCAATCCGAAGGGTTGGTTGCCACCCCATCTCTCATACAGCCGTCTTATGTAAATTTCATTATTTGATATACCGGTAACTGTATCTCCAGAACGTAATTATAATTTTTTTTTTTTCTTCCCCTCTCACATTTCCGTTTGTCTTTTGCCCTTCTATCATTCTAACATATGTCTGCACATTGTACCAAACCTTTTTTTGAAGGCATTATAGACATGTAATGAGCGACGGCAAGGAAGTCACCTGATTTTAACAGGTAATCCAGGGATATATGCATACACAGTGATATGCCTAAACTTGGTTGTAAGTATGTAAACAGATTTGCGGGAAATAAAAATGAAAGTCAAATAAAAAAAACATTCCTTTCCACGCTATTGAAGTCCCTATTACTTTTTTTTTTTTTTTTTTTTTTTTACAGGGAGCCTATATTACAATACCTGAATGCATTACGTGGGCGTTTTCCACAAGCATCTATCGCTGTAATTTCCAAGGGACGTATAATCTGGGAAATAACGGTTTTGCGCGGTTGACTGTTTAAACAGGGATATGGCATGATTTAAATATTAACTTTGACCTTGCTTCGATATTACCAAGGAATTCCATGATATTACCATGGAGCTCCATCATATTACCATGGCGCTCCATGATATTACCATGGAGCTCCATGATATTACCATGGAGCTTCATGATATTACAAAAGCAATTTTGAAAGTATCTTAGTCTTATATTTGCCTTTATTGGCAACCATGTATGAATATATTTGAAGACATTTGAATGGCATATAGGAAAATGTCTTGTCCGCAGTTAGTAATTATACAAGGTGTATGTACTTTTGTAAAGTCTTCATATGTATGTATGTATGTATATATGTATGTAAATGCATGCACACATGCATGCATGCATGTATGTATGTATGCATGTATGAACATGCATGCATGCATATATGCATACATACATATGTATGTATGTAGGTATGTATGTATGCATGCATGCATGCATGCGTGCATTGCACTCTGATCGCATCATAAAATAAAAAGCCTGTATGGTGAGATCATGTCATCATATTTTGCGCGGTACCAGCGTATACAAGTATACATTACCAATAGCGGGACTGTATAAACAGCTTAGAGTGATACGTTTACTCAAACACGCCCAAATTATTACAAATAGAAGTGTCATTGTTTATCATATAGCAACAATATTTTATAAAATGCCTAGTTTAATAATCCTGATAGGCCATAGGTAGTCTGACTGACAAATGTGGCGCCCCTTCTCGTTTTGTCAAATACCATTTATGATACTCTATACGAAATTACCAAATTAATTTATTCGTTCGTACAATGCAATCTGTGACTTAAGGATTTGCCCACGCTAGGTTTAGGCCCCGATAGTCCTTGCCCAGATAGTCCTTGCCTTGTCCTTACCCGATAGTCCTTGCCCAGTAGTCCTACTATACCTCAACCCGTGCTGAAGCTACACAAAATGTAACTGCAAAAAGCAACATTCCATGCCAAGTTGCGAAACGCACATGATAAGTTACGCAATACCATGTATGCCAACTTGCGAGATACCTAATTACGGTGGCATGCGAAAGCCTTCCACAGTGAACATTATATAATAGACGCTACTATTGCGCAATTCCAACCCGATTTGATGTCGCAGCAGACGACAAGCTTGGCAGACAGCCAGTACAAGATAATAATGGGGATGGATCACATTGATCTTAACAACTCCCTGCATTGACCTAGTTACCGCATCCTTTTAATTACCCAATATCCAAACCAATAGTGCCCAGAAGTAATTTTGTTTTTATAATTAAATGAGACTAATTTTACACATTTTTTTTTTATTTTATACAAGTAAACACTTACTGTTTTATGAGTATACCTCAATTAAAATGCGTTGTTGCTATGTATTTTAATACATTTCATCAAAAACCGAAGAATCGCACGCAATGCTAATTTGTTTTGGTATCTTGAACTACTTTTATTAATATCTTTTTTTAAATGACAAGAGTTCATTTTGCCATTTGTTATAAGAGAAAAAGACTTAATCAGCGTCTGTCTGTCCTCTGCATTTGATAGACAAAACTGGAAGATAATGCCACAAAATAGTTAGGCCCTATTGCTTATTCAAAAGCAGTTGGGGATTTAAGAAATTACTAAATGAATACATAATTTTAAACGAAAGGACTAATATATAAAGCAGATAATAACTGATAAACAAACATAAAAATCCCGCAATTGGAGGCTGTCAACAGATGATTTTATAAGTTGGAGACAGTGAATGGGCCCGATCTGCAGATTTGGTACCGTAATGATTCTTGAGAAAGGATTTTATCTTGTAACATCCTAACATGTCGTGAAGCATTATCAAATTAATTATGAAATATTTTCACTTGGGGAGGGGGCGGAGAGGTAAATTATTACAGAAATAAGCTCACCCAAACGGGACCCAAACCTCATGGAAATGGTAAGACTCCTAGCTATTAAGAAACACTTCTTGGGTTTGAAACAAATGCTTATTCATCATGACATTAGTTGCGAAATAGTTACTGGCCTGGGGCAATATCACTCCAATGCAAAGGCTTAATTGTCAAATATTGTGAACCAATAAAATATCAGAAAAAATTTACACCTTCCCCAATATTAGGACATTAACCTCGGAATTAACCTTCAGTCGTCTGGCACCTCTATCATTATGTATCAAACTCAAAGTGTGCATAAAAACGTCCTCAATCAAAATTACTAATTTCTACCTCCCAACTTATTTCTCCTTAATAATATTTTCCCAACAAAATTAAACCCAGACATCTATTTCGGCAGCAAACTGTTCTGAAATTAAAGTAACACGATGTTTCATACATCAAACCAGATTTAAAACGATGTGTACATTTATAAGAACATATGTTTAAAATTACCTTTCGGAGTCGTCTTTTCCTTATTAAATCCGCGATATATATCTCTGGTACTTTAGAATGTTCCCGATCCAACATATTGATTCCAATTATATATCTATTCCACTGAACAGGTAAAAATCAAAATACAAAATGATGAATTAATATTGAATCCTTTAAGATACAAACGAAATTACCGCTTCGCTAATATTTAAGTTTCCAGGATTATTCCAGTGCGCAATAGAGTAATATACCCCGTTTGACACATAAGTTACACGTTGCCTCAACGACAGCAACTTCGTGTATGAATCGAGGGTTGTGCAGTTAGCTATAGTCAAAATATAGATGCCGTGACGTCACGGTCTATCATAGCAACCTGATTCGTCACTATTATCTAGCGGCACTGTGTTAACCAATCGATGTGAGATATCTGGATAATGCGGGTTTTAAAGGATTCATGTTTACCTTGACAGATATATTCAGATTTTAAATGGTAGATATTGAATAACCATATGGAAAGTAATTTGAAGGAATCTGATCAATTTTAGCAGACGATCTTTTCAAATTGTTTTGAAGAAAATGGACTATGGTGTAATAAACACCAACGTAATTTTGAAAAGATTACTTTTCAGGTTTCTTTTACCCGGCTTATTCGGAACTGAGTGTTTCGAGTTTCTGAATATGAACAGATGAAGAGAGACTTGGAGATAACTGTTAGGTTTTGACTGGATACATTTGAAAACCTGAATGGTCTGTGATAGATAACAGTAAGTGAGAGGGCAGGATTAGGAAGGATCACCTCGCGTGGGGAGGAGAAGGGGGAGGAGGGGGAAAGGAGGACCCGTGGGCCAAATTTTTCCCGAATTCAAGTGCAAAAATTGTAGGCCCTACTTGGTTCCATCAAACGTTACTGCTGATTAGGAAATTTTGTTCTAGTTTTGGGAATTTTCAGTTTTCAGGAAATTTCCTTCAATTTCAGGAAGTAAGTTCTTCAATTTTCGGGAATTTTAGTATGTCAATTTTCAGCAAATATTGCCAAAACTTTACAAAAATTTCTAATAATTATACCAAATTTTCGATTTTCTATTAATAATATCCTAAGTTTACCTCCCAACCGGGGACTTAAGAAAGCATATAACCGATAAGGTAAAATCCTCTCCGGTGGCAGTTTTTCCCCCTTCTTCCACTTCCTACGAACTCTGGAGGTTGCCCGTTTCTCCGGGTCTGAAAAATCTGAAGTTACCTCAATCATAATATGTTAACCTCCAATGACAGTGGCACGTGAGCGAAGATCAGGTTCATCAAGTGTGCAGTCAAACTTGACACGCTATTGTCTGTTTTCTGAATTTTTCGTGACATTTTTTCGCCTATTTGTCTATATCTTATTGTCTGATCAAATTATGCACGTGAGCCTTTGTTTACGTGGAGCTATTCAGTTAATAGCTCCATGGTTTACGTAATCGTCGTGCAGACGTGTACAGCTTTATAATCCCATCATTTATGTACATATATATATATATATATATATATATATATATATATATATATATATATATATATATATATATATATATATATATATATATATATATATATATATATATATATATATATATATATATATATATTCTATATGTATATATATATATATATAATTATTATGTATATATGTATATATATTTATGTATATATATATATATGTATATATATATATATATATATATATATATATATATATATATATATATATATATATATATATATATATAATATATTCATATATATATATATATATATAATATATATATATATATATATATATATATATATATATATAATATATATATATATATATATATATATATATATATATATATATATATATATATATATATATATATATATATATATATATATATATTTATATATATATATTATAATATATATATATATATATATGTATATATATATATATATATATATATATATATATATATATATATATATATATATATATATATATATATACTTTTAGCTATAATTGAGACGTGTACAGCTGTATAATCCCATCATTTATATATATATAAATATATATATATATATATATATATATATATATATAAATATATATATTGTATATGTATATATATATATATATATTTATATATTTATGCTATATTTAAATTTATTTTTGAATTGAAAAACATGAAAAAACATCTCAGTGAGACCTGAGCCTGACCAGCATTATTTATACATATAAACAGATGAAGGCTGGAGAATATGAGAGAAAGTCAATAATGTTTTAGTTAGGGTTAATTATAGGCGCGGATCCTTAAAAGAATATTCCCATGTTTTTCCGTAACCTTTGATAAAAAAGAAGTTCAACACTTTTAGAAACAATTTAGAACAAAAATCATGTTGATATCTTTTTCTACCAGGAGATATTCAAAGTTTAAGGCTCACAAAAAATGCCAATAAACGAATAGGAAAAGGCTCAGTGTGACATCACAGCAACTCATTCTTCCACAAAGTTGTTTGTATTTTATTCAAATCTATTTTCTTGTTTTATTAGTAAAACCTCTTAGATAAATAAATTGATGAAAGTTAGGTATTTCTATGCAATGCCAAAAATACCCTACTGCAATAAGTTTTGGAAAGTTGATTCTTATCATAGAAACAACCAATTAACATTTAAAGAAATACATAAACATGTGCAATGTGCCCCTATGACATCATTAAACACGAATTCATCATACTGTACAAAAACTTTCAATGCAGTTGTGAAATCTTTAAAAATCCATATCTCCTGAACGGAAATATGATATCGACCTGATTTTTCTACCAAATTGGCTATAAAAGTATGCTCTTTTAAACAAAATTTTACAAAAAATCATGGTAATATTCCTTAAGTTCCTTTGCGCCGGTGCCCACTCTACCTCCCTCTGCATCGCTCTACCCATCGCCATTCATCTCCACCTTCTCTTTATGGAAGAACTATACGCTCTGTGTCCGTGGTAAATCATTAATTGAAATAACTGAGACTGCAACTTAAGTAAAGTGTGTGGCAAAAGATTAAGACAAGGAATCATGAGAAATATTCACTGATGTCGTCATAAATTCAGCTATTGGCTTGAATAACCCAGCAAGCGCAAAACGTTTTATAACATTTAATGTTTTAAAGTTTTTACAATACTATGTCAAAGTGTGTGGTCGCAAAAAAACAATTTACACATAATATTCTTCAAAAAATGTTTCTATTATATCATATTAATGTTTTGAATGATGTTATAAAAAACATTTTTACGACCACACAAAATAATATTAGAATAGGCCTAACAACATTTTCACAATTTTGCAAAAAAAATCATGATGTGATTGCTGGGAAGGCCTAGCTAAAGCGTGACATTTAAGGATTATTAGTTCAGTGGTCAAGCATGTTTTTCTTATATGACCGTGGACTTCAAAAGAAACAAAATGGGGAATAAAATTAAGCATTCAAAATATCTTATTCCGTTAAGGAGATATTTCAGTTTAAAGTTTGTTATCATTTGTGTAGAAACGACAGAAATCAGACTACTTGTGATGTCAAAGCCTCAGATTCCTCAGTCTTTATGTATTCTATCATATTTGTTCCTGCGATTTTGTGGCTTAAAAACCATGGGATATGTCAAAAACGTAGTAAAACTGAATCTAGGAAGGGTATTTATAATATAGCATCTAAAAAAAGTAATTAAAAAGTAGAAAAATAATTTGAATAGTGACAAAATTAAATAAACTTTCTTTAAAATACATAAAGACTTTGAGGAATCTGAGGCTGTAACATCACAACTAGTCTGATTTCAGTCGTTTCTACACAAATGATACCGAACTTTAAACTTGAATATCGCCTTAACGGAATAAGTTTTTGCAATGCTTTCTTCACTATTTTGTTTCTTTTGAAGTCCTCTTTCATATAAGATGGACATGCTTGACCACTGAACTAATGCACTTTTGTGCACGTGATGGTATACTGAAAACCTTTGATACGATCGTTTGAATCAATCGTAATTATTTCTAGTGAATGCTGAAGCGTATTTACAACACAAATATCAAAAATAAGACATGAGTGTTATTTCAAAACTCCCATGACATTGCAAAAAGAGACACCTGCATTTCAGTACCGTACTTTCTTTCAAAATTCCCATGACATAGCAAAAAGAGACGCCCTGCATTTCAGTACCGTACTTTTCGACCGCTTGCCAATCTAATCGATTTTGGCGGAAATCGATATCATTATGGGATTTCATATAATTTAGCAAGTCATGCATCTTGTGGGTTACTAGTTGTCTACTATAGAACGCCACACTTTTTTGTATGTTGGCGGGTGGCCCAATTTGCGAACAGCTAAAACATGTAAGCCTTGAAGGAAAGGTATCATCCCATAAGTACATTCAGAAGTGAGCACCGTCCGTGCTGGAAATGTCACTTCCGGTTTTCAATTTTCCCTATTGATCGCGAGAAATCTGCGATGTTATCGATCACACATTTGCCGTACCGAACACTAGTAAGGGCCTACATGTCTTATCGATAATATCACAGATTTCTCGCAATCAATAAGGACAAATGAAAACCGGAAGTGACGTTAACAGCTCGGCGGCGTTTACTTCTGAATTTATCTATGGGACGATATTTTTTCTTTAATTTTGTAAATTTCTTCGTCTCGATAAATCCACCCTAAATCATATTGCTTAGTGCCCCACTTCTTTGAAATACAATATATAGTTTGAGAAATGGCATGTATTGGTGAGCATATATATATATATATATATATATATATATATATATATATTATATATATATATATATATATATATATATATATATATATATATATATATATATATATATATATATATATATATATATATATATATGTATAGATATATATATATATATAGATATATATATATATATATATATATATATATATATATATATATATATAGATATATATATAGATATATAGATATATAGATATATATATATATATATATATATATATATATATATATATATATATATATACATATATATATATATATATATATATATATATATATATATATATATATATATATTTTTTTGAATTTTTTTATATTTTCTAAATGATTTAAATTGTCAATAAATCGAATAAATGGCAGGTTTAACGCTATCATCATCTTGTACAATAACATGATGAAAAATAGCAATGACTGAATGATGTCACTGGTATATTTACGGTTTACAAAGCTGAAGGAAGCTTCTATTATCTTGTAATTTCACCCCAGATTGCGAAAGACTTAATTACTTTTAACTGTTTAACGTTATTGGTATATTTTCTCATTTTCCCAATACAGATATGTACATGATTCAACCTGTTGTTGGTGGTGTAAACAGATAAAGCAATTTTTTTTTTATAAATATTTTTTATATATTTTAAATGATTTAAATTGTCAATAAATCGATTAAATGGCAGGTTTATCGCTATCATCATCTTGTACAATGACATGACGAAAAATAGCAATGATGTCACTGGTATATTTACGGTTTACAAAGCTGAAGGAAACTTCT
Source organism: Chiridota heheva (assembly GCA_020152595.1). Lineage (NCBI taxonomy): Eukaryota > Metazoa > Echinodermata > Holothuroidea > Apodida > Chiridotidae > Chiridota > Chiridota heheva. The sequence continues at coordinate 218,232 of JAIGNY010000935.1, forward strand.
ATTATCTTGCAATTTCACCCCAGATTGCGAAAGACTTGACTACCTTTAATTGTTACTGGTATGTTTTCTCATTTTCCGATACAGATATGTACATGATTCAACCTGTTGTTGTTGGTGTAAACAGATAAAGCAATCAAGTAATGATAATTCCTTGCCGCCCATTGCGCAATTATCTTACGTGGCAGAACATGTTCGTGATAAACCGAGGGCGTTATAATCTTTGCGTATATAGTTCGCGAGGGATGATACAGCGTCACAATTTGTTAATTAGAATGGCGGATAACCTTACTACCTGACTACGTTTAATCAAATATTTCGGTCAATTCTAATTCCATGATCATATTGGTCGGAAATTGGTCATGATTTTTGCAGGGTTACATGACGATCTTAAGAAAAGCAAAATAGAATACAGACACAAAATAACAACAACAATTTTTTTTTTTTTTTTCGATTTTCCGGATTTTGAATTTTGAATTTAAATTTTGAACTTAAATTAACAGCTTGAACGTTTTGCAAATGTTTGAATTATTATGTCATATGCATGCTATACACATATCCAGGATTTGGGAGTGCAATGGTAAAATTTGCCTCCACACTTTTTCCATGTTTGTATCTTTTGTATGGTGATTTGTTTTTGTTTTTGAGGGTGATTTTAAGATTGTGCACCTCCTACCCTCGTTGGGCAAATCCCGCTTGTGACCATATACACAATCATGTTCATCATTAACTGATTAACGAGATTTCGAAGGAAATTATAAAAGAGTCTTTAAACCTTAAAGGCCAGCTGTCGTCTCTAACATACGAGGTAAATATATAATTCAATTCGTGTGTTTTGGTTGATCGAAATACAATGGTCCAATGTGCACTTATGATAGGCCAATCAGTAATCGTTTGGAATAAAATGTACGCCGCCAAATCTTTATCACGATAGATGGCCTTTAAAAAATATCAATTAATCATTCAATAAATACTGTAGAAAAGTGAAGTCAAAATTGGAAAACACATTTTCTCCATTTTCTAATTCCTTCTTTTCTCCGACAGAAAATGAAAGAATTGCGTTTAACTTTTACATTTAAGACCTTCTATTTGTCTGATAATTTTTCTTTCGATTTTGTTAGTTTTTTCTATATTCGAAAAAACGGAAATTGCACTTCATGTTCCGGACATTCATGCACATTATTAGTTTGCTTTCTGTAATGTGATTGGACGACAGAGGGGACACACCCCTAATTTGCATTTTACATTATCCTGTGAAAAACACGTTATTCAATTAAGGTCATTTTACTTTTTCCTAAGAAGAAAAATCTATATTATCCAACTTTTTTAGAAAATATTGTATATTCTAGATCTTGTTTGAAAACGTTGAGTATGAGTATAGTTGTGCATGAGCAGGGGTCATGTTTGAAAGGACGCATTTTTCCTAGGCTGATTATTTGCCTTAAAAGAATTACCTAAAATATCACCAAATTGAAATCAATTGTTCCATATCGGTACTGACTGAATTCAGACTTAGTTAATTATTCTGTATCTCATTAAAATATTTTTAGAAAATTTGTGACAATCTATGTCGGGATATGTCAGGAATTGTACTATAAAACAGAATCTAAAAAAGCAACTCGAGACCTCTGTCAGTCTGTGGCAGTGTGCAGTGCGGTGAAGCTTCAGGTTCGATTCCTGGTCGGTCTCCAACCAGTGCTCCACGACTGGTCAATAAAACGGCCGTGGGCGTCTTGACGTAATACTCTTAATAGATGCGTCTTGGGACGTTATAAATTGAAACCTTGGTAAATCAAACCAAGTATAGGCCTAATATACTCAAAATATTTTCAATTAAAAGAAAAGTCAGATTAATTTTCAAAGCAATACTTTTGCAATTTACTAGTCAGCTAGTGTCCGGAGTGTTCGTCACGAGTGTGACGTCACTTTTCTGAAGAGACTCTCTGCATTTTCGTACAAACTACTCTGCTAATGAATATAAGGTACCATTTGTTTCTTCATACAGTTCTGTTGATCTTCTATTGTACAATAAAGATATGTCTCAAACACGACCACTGCTCATGCACAACTATATTCATGTTGGAAAAGGAAAAGTTTTTAAACAAGATCTAGAAGATACAATATTTTCTATAAAAGTTGGATAAATAGATTTTTACCCCTAGGAAAAAGTAGAATAACCTTAATTGAATACGTGTTTGTCACAGGATACTGTAAAATGCAAATAACGGGTGTGTCTCCTCTGTCGTCCAATCACATTACAGAAAGCAAACTAATAATGTGCAGGAATGTCCGGAACATGAAGCGCAATTTCCGGTTTTTTTCGAATATAGAAAGAACTAACAAAATGGAAGCAAAAATATCAGACAAATATAAGGTCTTATTCACACTATGACCTATGCAGTCGCTTCATTTTTGGTCTACCACTTTTTCCTTTTTTTTCTTAAAAAATCGTGGTTTTTGTGGGTCCGGCAACCTGACACGTGGGCCTGACTAGCAAGAAAGGCAAATAAGGTTCATTAATAATTTTCATATAATTTGGAGGGAAAATTACTTTCAATGCTGGTGTACTTTTATCTAATTTTCTTATTATGATTTATAAACTTGCATGATCCGTGCATTAAATCCCAGTAATGCACGACCTTGATGATTTGGCTTTTATTTTTAGAACAGAAATATTCTATTAAAGCGAAAAAATACACGTAAACTATTCTCGTTTTTCAGTCTTTTTAGGTATTTTTCATGCATTTTAAAGCATCTAACATCGTTACGGAAATTTTATAAAAAGATTAATATTTTGGCATCGTGTTTATATGTGCATTTAATGAATTGTTCAAAGGATTTTGCACTCGCGAATGGCCCTCCTCGGGCCATGGCCCTCCTCGGGCCATTCCACTAGTGCCAAATTCCGTTGCCCAGTGCATCAACTGTTAAATGCGTATAAACACTCCGCTCCCAACATTAAAGAGGGAGGCTCGTCTCAGTAAAATACGGTAAAAATGGGGGATACTATATTTTGACGTCACTTCCGGTTGTGGAGGCAAAATCCGATCCTCTGTCTGTTTGTACCACACAGTACAGCCAGACAATAGCATGTACGTTGTGTGTGCAGAATTACACACACAGCGCATTACGTTACTGTGACGAGAAACTTAGTTTTTTTTCAATGTTTTTTTGTCAGAAAGCGAAAGTGAAATTTTAGTATCATAATACTACAATCTGACAATGATAGTCACCAAATGAAAATTACTGAGAAAAAAAGAAGAAGAAGATGAAAGCAAAAGTCAAAATAAACGATTCTACCGGGGCTTGAATTCATGACATGATTTGAAAAAAACGTTGCTTGCGATCGCCGCAAGCACCTAAGCTATCTCGTATGTTAGTCATAGAGGCGTTTTGAATAACTGTATACCTTGCAATACGAGACAACGAATCGCGCAGCAAAATTTCAACTAATCAAAAAATTTGAAAGAAATTCTAAATATTGTGCACATATGACGATATCGCCTCTTTAATCTTTAGTTAACAAATGAAGAATATCTCTCTCCTAGAACCCAACCCAGCCAGTGGCGCGGCCTCTGCAATCAATTGGCCCTTAACAGAAGCCCCGTGTCTGAGCACTTAAAGGATTAGTTCAGGGGTCAAGCAAGCAGAGACGGAGGAAGATATTTAAAAGTTGGGGGCACAGGATCTGAGGGGCACTTTCCAACTATCGTATTTTCATCAAAGTATGTAGCACCGCAATATAGCTTTATATAGTCAACCCTCCCATCTCCCCTCCCGACGGAAAATTTCTAAACTTTTATAAGTTTGAACATTACTGGTGATTCATTTTCCCTTCTTTTTAAAATTAACAGCTTCAAAAATTCAAGATATTGTGGTCCAAAATTCGGTAAAATGTAACAAATCTTGTTGAAATCTACATACAACAATAATTGCTGAATTGGAAAATATATCACCCCAAATCTTGATTTAGACGGTTAGCCATTGTATGGTTCATGAGCTGCTAAGCTTAAAACATATAACTATTTTTAGTATAAATTAGATCACATGGCTTAAATTAGCACCCAGTCTTCAGTGAAACCGTGATTGTATGTTTTTTCTAGAACCCAAATTAAAGGCGAGCGAAATTTGGAGGATTTTGCAATATTGTTTGTGTTACTTTCTTTAGTATGTCAATAAAAAGATCAATTATAATAAGGGGACTTTTAAGTATATTTTAATATTTTGAATATTACTTCTTTTTTTCTTTTTTTTTTTAAATCTCTGTCAGTCTGTAAAGACTGACACCTTTTAAACTTTACAAAAAAGATGGGGAGAGGGAACGTCAGTTTATGTCATTACAATGGCCGGGTGCAAATAAAAGGTTTTTCCCTGCATGGCCCATTTCAAAGATGCCACATTAATGAAATTTGGAGTTGCTCGCATACTCTAAAAAGGCCCTTTTTAAAGAGTTTGTACAAAGATAAGCTGGGAAATTAAAGGTAGGAAGAGGCGAAGGCTAGTATGAAATTGTCCATTATGAATAGGGCTGTCAGACCGTTGGGGCCCCAACTTTGACTTTGAGGAATTTGAGGCTATGACATCACAACTAGTCTGATTTCAGTCGTTTCTACACAAAATGATACTAAACATTAGACTGAAATATCTTCTTAACGGAAGAAGATTTTTGATTACTTTCTCCACTATTTTGTTTCTTTTTAAGTCCTCTTTCCCATGTGATAAATTTGCTTGACCACTGAAGTGATCCTTTAACCATTTCTTAGTTACTTCTCATCGTACAGTCATTATCAATTGAAATCATGACACACCCAATTACTGCTCAAACGGCTGAATTGACTTCTAATAGTCTAACACGTGTACTCAGAGAATGAGATCATCTTTGGTCACACGTAAATGCCACATTCACCTGTTCACGCATCTGCCCATGGAGCTATTAACTGAATTCCATGGCTCACCTGACTGTCTGAAACGTGTATAATAAATAATACGTGATAACTAAGTTGTAGCAAAATTGACCGCGACTCGACTATTGACCTGTTGACCATTAATTTTAGCGAATACGAAACTAATGTCAACGGTTCGGTAAATATCACTTCCAGGTTTTTTTTTCTTTTCCGAATCTTGAGTATGCAGGTATGTGTACGTGTCAACTGGTAAAGGTAAATCTTGCAATGTATACCATACCGTCTTCTCAGCCAGGCCAATCACTATGCGAAATTTGTCCAAACTCGTCACGGGAAGTCAATCCTGTCAAAATTGAAGAAAGTATTAAATATTCTGCAGAATAACAGATAATTTCATTCGTGAAAACGGCAAAGCAATATTCAAAAGTCTCAAATTCGTCATAAGTTATTAATGTGATATTCAAGATTAAACTTTGTATCAGATTTGTGTAGAAATTTGTGATGTCATATCCTCACATTTCTCCAAAGTTTGGGCGAGTGATGTTGGTTTCTGGTTACCAGTTCCTTAATTCTATTATTCGTAATTTACTGGTTCGGGTTAGGGCTAGGGTTAGGTTGTGACTTTTATTATTTTGCTCCAACTTTCAGTGGGCAAATCCCGCTTATGACTTTGATTAACCATCTGCAGAAATTTTAGGAAGTAAAATCTATGAAATTTGTTAATAAGTAAAAAAAACTTAAACTAAACATATCAGTCGAAACTTTTTGAGAATGTGAGAATGTGACGTCAATGCAAGTCATATTCAATTGCGTCATTTTCAAAAAAATCGTCATTTTCAAAAAAATATGGCGGCCGAAAAATAGGGCGTATTTTTCTTGAGTCTCATGAATATCAGAACACACTTTTCGTTCATGTGATGGTACTGAAAACCTTTCATACGGAATGTTCAAATTAATCATAATTATTTTTTGTGAATATTTAAGGTAATGTTTTTAACGAAATGAATATCAAAAATTAGACCTGTATTATTTTAGAATTTCCTCGACTTAGTGAATAGGAACCCACACTTTGCGACCAAGTGCTCCTTTAAGCAGTTTAAAGGAAAAGAGTCCTATAAATAAATTCAGAAGTGAACGCCGCCGTGTTGGTAACGTCACTTCCGGTTTTAATCTTCCTTATTGATTGCGAGAAATCTGTAATGTTATTGATAACATGTAGACCCCTGTGTTCGGTCCGGCGAATGTGTGGTCGATAACATCACATATTTCTCGGGATCAGTAGGGAAAGTTCAAAACCGGAAGTGACGTTAACGGCACGCCGCGGCGTTCACTTCTGAATGTGAAGGACGATACCCTCCTTTAACAAAACAAAAGGAAGTTGCATACCCCTCGATCCTCTGAACAGAACTTTACAACAATTAATGTTAAAGCTGCAGTTTTGTTATCCATTGAGCCAGGGAAGTGATATTAATATCACTTCCCTGATTAAACGATAATTCTTGAAGATATTTAAATCTAGACAGGGCGAACCCCTGCCGAATCTGCAATTCCACTTTCTGTAAGACCGACAGATGGATTTCCACTTCAATCGTATACGTGAAACAAATTCCTGTATTACAAAATTATGTGGCTGATATTTTTCTTATTAGGTAAATTTCGTAATGATGATCAACCGAATATCGCTTACTGAAAAAAAAGTTTCGGTTATATGATAATTTTTTATTTTTGTATTTTGCAACAACTTTTTGTGAACTTTAGAAGTTAGCGTATCATTCACTAATTAGGAACTATATCATCATTTTGCTCTTTTAATAAATCACGTCATTTCTAACTGAACGAGTCATCCGTGACGAGTATCGTGACGAATGGCTCATTCTATTTCAAAACAAGTTAGTCTCGTGTCTGTCAGCTGATCAGTTAATTGTGAATCATCACTGATCGTTCGTTCTTGCATGACAAGACACGTCACTATTTACCGCCATGATGTCATGATACACTGTCTGCAGAGGTATTAGGTCCATGCATATAAGCAGGGTGACAACTGCGAACATAGTTGGCAGGCCCGTATACGGGGAAAGAGAACGCCTATTTCTAACTTTAAAAAAACAACAATACAGCTGCAGTCAAATTCTCAATGGCGTAACCCAAGGAGGGACAAAATATGTCACTTTACAAAATTGTCTGGGGACAAGTAGGGGAAAAGCGATCGCGTGGGGGGATTCCTCATGCATGCACCGCCACCAGGTACCCTTAAACAGTGCTAAATCACGCAACGCCGGAGTAAATGAAAACATATACATCGTAGGTATATGACTGTTAGAAAAGGGTCGTGGCATGGCAGCGACATTTGCCGATTTTGCCCGAAAACTTTTATATTTTGAGCAGTCCTCGCTTCATACGTCACAAGTTTTGCATTCATTAGAAATTATTCTAACCAGGGCCGGATTTAGCAATGGACAATGTGGGCAGTTGCCCATGGGCCTCCACAACCAGGGGCCTCCACATATTTTATGGAAAAAAATTGTAAGAGAAAAATGTGGTAGCAACCTGCTAATTTGCACTGGTAGGAGTGGTACCATTCTATTCATTTGTACTGAAAATTGGGCAGGCAATCAGGCGTACAAAATGAAAATTCTTGAACATAAGTTTACTTCAAAAATCACAAAATACTGCACCATTTTGCATCTAAGCACCCTTAATCATTCCAAAAAATTCCAAAGGGGTACACTTCTCCCCCAGGACGGCGGTCATTAAAGTATTGTGGGCCTCCACTCCTGAAGTTGCCCATGGGCCTCGACATGTCAAAATCCGGCCCTGCTTCTAACGTGGCATGATTAAAACCATTTTAATTCGAGAAAAAACGGACATTGCAGTTCATGTTCCCGGGCCGGACATTCATGTACAGCTTCGAGTTTGCTTTTTGCAATGTGATTGGACGAGAGGGAACACACCCGTACCTTGCATCGTGCAAGGTACGTGACACTGATTGGCATTGTGAACATGAATCCAGCATAAAAAAAAAGGTTATTCTACTTTTTTCGAAGGGATATTGTTTATTAATCTGTTAATTCAAGATTAATGAGCAGTGTTTATTGCGTATTTAATGCACGGGGCAAAGGACTTTGAACCGTGCATTAAAAACGAATATAAACAAGATGCCAAAACATCAATCTTTTTATAAAAAATTTGTGTTAGATTGTTTAAAATGCATGAAAAACAACTAAACAGAATGGAAACGAGAAAAGTTTACATATATGTAATCCTTTAAAAAAATAAAGAATTACCTGTTTCGAAAATGAAATAATTTAAAACTAAATAATCCTTGTCGTGTATAACGGTATTTAATGTACGGGTCATATACAATGCAAATATATACTCCATCGAAATTTCTTAATGTTATTTAACTTTTAAAGAAAATGTTGCATCTCCTTCATTGAAAACGTTCCCACTTTCCAAACTTGACTCGGTTGTGAATGAGCAAGGGTCATGTTTAAAGAGATGTATTTTAAACTGAACTGATTATTTACATTAAAACAATAACAATCACCTGAAATACTGAGATAACATGTACCTGAATGAAACTAACACCTCATTAAAACATTACCCGTAATGTGATAATCTATAGGGATATGTCAGGAGAGTACTGAAACAGAATCTGTAAAAGTAACTATATTAGATACCAACAATATTTGCAATCAAAAATAAATCTTGATTAATTTTTAAATCAGTGCATGTAATAATTACAAGTGTTAAGAAGAAAGCGCGGTCCGATTGTAACTTCGCTCTTTTATACAAGCAGTGTCGACACCAGGATTTTGATACCGGGGTGGGGACAAGAGAGGGCAGCTTTGTCCCATGGGGTGGCAAAGGTCTACAGGTCGGACAAAATGTAACGTCCGTACAATATTTTTTGGGAATCAAGAGAGAGGAGTGGGGGGGTCTCGTGGGAAACCCTCCCTATTGCCCCTCGTACAAGAAGGCTAAAACATTTTATATAAGGTATTACAGTAGTTTCTAAATCACATGCAGTTTTATCACATGTCTGACCTCTGACCTAATCCTGAACTTCTCATCGTACACATGCAGATACAATCATCATCTGAAATCATCAGATCATGGCACACCCAAACTTCTAATTCGATCACGGCATCAGGTCATGCGGTTATCTTTTGTTAATGCCAGACTCACATGAATCTATTAAAGGAATATTCCCATATTTTCTTGTAACCTTTCATAAGAAAGACAAACATTTAGTACAAATATCATGGTGATATATTTTTCCTACAAGGAGATATTCAAAGTTTAAGGTTCGCAAAAAATGCCAATAAACAAATAGGAAAAGGCTCAGTATGACATCACAGCAACACATTCTCCCACAAAGTTTATGAATTTCTTTTAAATCTATTATCCCATTTTATTAGTAAAACCTGCTAGAAAAATACATTTATGAAAGTTAGGTATTTATATACATTGCCAAATAACTTCTGGAAAATTGTTTCTAACCATACAGAAACAACCAATTAACGTTCAAAGAAATACATAAACATTTGCAATGGAATTGCCCCTATGACATCATCAAACACAAATTCATCATCCTGTACAAAAACATTAAAATGCAATTAAGAAATCTTTAAAAATCCATATCTTCTGAACGGAATGTGATATCAACCTGATTTTTGTACCAAATTGGCTCTAGAAGTATGCTCTTTTATATAAGATTGTACAACAAATTATGGGAATATTCCTTTAAAGTGTATGTATGCGTGATAACAAAAAACTTGGCAAACAATGGCCATATTGACCACTATGCTGGAATCTTATCAGTTCTGTAAATACCTCTTTCTCCAGAATCTGGCTACGTGTTTATTTTGTTTATGTTGGTGCATTTGTAAATTGTAATCGCATTTCTTGTAATGCAATAACTTTTGCAGTCTCTCCGAACATTTTTTGATTTTTTTAAGTCAATGCAGTCAACAGGTTGAAAATAAAAGAAAATATCAAGTTATTCTGCATAAATATTAGGTTTATTCGTCAAGTTTTATCATCTCATATGAAAAAGGACAATACAAGAAAAAAACATTCAAATAAATAGCTTCTATTTTCAAAATGGATTCCTATAGTCAAAATGGACTGTAATGAAACCTTCACATTGCCATTATACTCCTTTTTTGGTAGTTAAAAACTTTGTACCAGAATAGCTACCTAAATTCTTGTTTGCTTTTCTAGCACAGAGGGTATTAAGTACCCAAAAAGGAGTATAACGGTAATGGAAAAGCTTTGCTCCAATCCATTTTGACAATAGAACCATTTTGAAAATAGAAGCTGTTAATATCTTATTACCAGGGATATTAAAATTTGAATTCATATAAGATTTTTGTATAGATGACTGGAATCAGACTAATTGTGTCATCACATATTCACATTTCTCAACTTGAACATTTTTGTGTGTGTGCAGGAGGCGCTACGGCATATTTTAGGGGACAGGGGAACCCCCAATATACCCCTTAGAAGTGTCATTAGGTATGTCACGAGAGTCATTGAATCAGATTGAAGGAAAGTGTATGAAATATTTTCAATTAATAAAAACTTTAAAACAAATCTTATTTCATTTTAACTTTTTTTTTATAATGTAATTTTGTGACGTCATTTGATATCTTCTCAACGGACAAGTCACATTTCTGTTTGTGTTTTGTTCCGTATCATCAGATTATAAGAGCATGATGTCTCAGTAATTATTAAACTAGTCTATTAACACCCCCCCCCCCCTTCTCCACCCCACCCCCACCCTCCCCCCACACACTCGATTCCGCTGTATTGTAAACCTCTGGCTCATACAGGTTGATTTTCATTTCAACCGTACCTTATGCAGTAAGCGCATGCAGACATTGTCGATATATACGTGATAGAAAAAATGGGAAGTCAAACCTACATTACATAATTATATAGATAAAATCATTTTATCTTTTTTTAAATTTCGTTATGGCATCATCTGCATATCGCTTACTGAAAGCAGAATGCCGTCATAATGCTGAATTTAAATTTCTTCTCGTTGATTAGGCCTAACTAGCTGTAAGAATTTCATCATTTTGAAACGTTGACTTAAGAATTCAGCGATTCATATTCACGGAATTAGGAACTCTATTATTTCGCCTTTCATAACAAAACACGTGAGTCATTCGTGACGAGAATCGCCCGATTCAAGAGAATTTGAATATGAATAGCGATCATTCCTATTTTAGTCAAACAGTCAAAACAAGTTAGTATATCCGTCCACTGATCAGTTGATTGTGAATCATCGCTGATCGTTCTTCTTGCAGGTAGCACAGAACTAATTAGATATTACTACGCCAGCTTAAAATAGGAACCTTCAGAGAAAAGGCTCTAATAAAATATTTTCGAGAGGTCCCATTTCATGGGACAGGAAGCACACAAATTTGATATTCCAAGAATGGTAGAATAAGGATAAGTTTTGACTATGCATATTCAAACTTAACAAGATATGTTTCAGTAAAAGTTTCACGGAAAACTATTTTACCATGGACCCATACCAAAATTTGAGTGATTTGGTGAGGGTGTACAACACACACCTTCTCAATTCAGCTATAAAAAAAGGGCCAAAACTTCTGGTGACCCCTATTGAAAGTACCCTCATCCTGTCATCCGAGAGATATTTGATGGCACTTTTTGGAAAACATCACAAAAGATCGCAAATCTATAACATTCTGGTACAAAAAGGACCCCGAAATTGGGACTCGTTCATCATCTGATCATAGGCTTCAATGGGGCAAATAATTAGTTCCGTGCTACTTGTATCTGTGTATGGAATACAAGACACGTGACTATTTACCTACACTGCCTCACGATGTACTGTCTGCGTTGCATAGCAAGGTAACCAGGTAACAGCGAATATAGTTGGCACCATTTTATACGAGAAAATATGTGATTATAAAAAACAACCTGCAGTCAAAATGCCAATGGCGTAATTACTGAGTTTACCCAGGCAATCACGAAGGAACAGCTGGGTCCCTTTAGATTTGAAATTCACTAGCTTAAAGGTAACAGTGCTAAATCACGCAACGAGTAAATTAAACGTCAAGAAAGGCGAAAATCTTGTTCGCCCAGCGCATCAGAATTTTGTTTAATGGGCGACCAAAATGTATCACTGGGCGACGAGTTTGTATGTTAAAACATTCACTGCTAGATTGAAGAGGCGACTGGAAAAGGGGTCGTGGCAGCGGTATTAGCACCTGTATTCAGGTATTAGCACCTGTATTCAGGTATTAGCACCTGTATTCAGGTATTAGCATGATTTGCCAGAAAACTCCTATACTCTCCGCGTATAGTAAGCTCTAGACCGAGCCCGAAGCTGGTACTAGGAAAGGGAGGGGGAGGGGGAAAGGGGGTAAAGTAAATATGTAAAAGGGGTATGTTTAATGGATAAACATTCCTCTCGTACATGGGACTGACAAAGTCTCCAGTTTCCTATTATTGGGTCAGTAAGGGGCATTTCATTTTCAGAGGGGCACTTTTGTAATATTTGTGTAAACACATTCTACCAGTTCTTGCACCTTTGACAATTTGAGGGGCACTTGTCATTTTCAAAAAGGGCACTTATGTCATTTTTCAGATAGGGCCTATTCTTTTTGGCAATAATCATAAGTTATATTTTTACTCTCATTTTAGTGCCAACTCATAAAAATATATCAATCCCAAAAATGACACGCATTCCCGCTTAAAAATATCAGGAATATTTGAAATTCTTTTAGGACTTCTATGACGAGTCACGCGCCTCTGTACAATAAGAATTAAATCACTAGGGTGTGACGTCATGCCTGAACGACCTTATACGTAATCTATGCTTGTTTGCGTTTATGACGTCGCACTGCATAATAGATTTTCGTCTTGTGATGTCACCAGATTGTTGACCCGTTGTTGTTGCACTTGCGAACGTAACGACCATGGTGATTGCCTGATTGGTTGTTCGTAATCTTATCTTTATTTATTGGTGTTACGTTATTATTTGTAATAACGCAACTAAGTCAAGAATAACCAGCTTTACTTTAACAGTTTAAGATTATGAACACGTTTGAAAAGAAACTTGAAAACAAAATTGATGTTTGATTTCTTTGTACAGCATATCAGGAAGATTTCAATACGATGTTGAGTATAACCTTTTACTTTTTATTTAACCCTTAAAGGCCCAGCTTAATGTAAAAGATTGCATGTTTTGCATATTTTTTTTTCAATGGCTTTTTAAACATAATTTCTCTTGAAATGTTACTGTTACAATTATAGATTGTTTGAAAGCTAAGACTTTGTTCTTTTCATTCATGTACAAAATTGCATATTGTGTGCAAATTTATGCAAATAAGGTTAGATAAGTAGCATGCTGCTATTACATAATCACAGACTTGACAGCTGTTACTTTGATATAGGCCCTAAAACACTCATTTCTGAAGGCATTTTAAAATTGCTCATCAAATAGGCTTTCAAATGATACAAACATGAATTTTTAGAGCTAAGAAATATTTGTTTTTATAAATTTTTGTCATCTTTGCTCATCGCAGATAACTTCCGCATTGGTTTACAAGTTAACACTAGGCCTATCCTAACACAATAGAGATATGGGCCCACGTTTACTATATAACTGAAGTGTGACAAACTGTCCATTTGTGTGCAAATTGTGACGAATTAGTGGAGCTATGCAACAAACTATATGACATTTGATAGAATAGCCTCTGCTCTTCCATTTACTGTACTAATAAGGTAAATGCTACATTCTGACGAAAAGTTATTAAATTTGAGAAGAAAAAAAAAAGTAAAATGGGTCTAAATGTGTCAAAAATTTTCATCTTCTGAACATAAATTCAATTTTTTTTCAGGGTTTACCCAAAATCTATCAGAATTAGAAAAATTGATCTTTCTCAAATTCTATAAAACAATTCGACAAATAGACAAATAGACCGTGTATACTGTTGATTGGTGATTTCTAAGTATCTTTCTAATTATTTTTATTTATTTTTCTTCAAATTTTGAACATTTTTGGAAAATCCTCACATGTTTAGACAAAATTTACGAAAACATTCTTGATATAGACCTTAAACATGATTTCAATTTTTTTCAGGGTTTACCCAAAATCTTTATCAGAATTGGAAAAATTGATCCTTCTCAAATTCTATGCCAATTTGACAAATAGACCATGTATACTGGATGCAACTTAGAGTGTCTTTTCTGCATTACCCAGCTTTTCTAACAAATTCCAAACCTTGCTCGTTCTTGCGCAATCTTAATTATATAGGACAAAACTATACAAATTTAACTTGAATTAATGAATTAATATCCGACTTGAAGATTACAAAGCGGACGAAGGGGTTCGGGAAATTTTGAGAGAAGTAGAAACATAAATACTAAACATGCTAAAATAAGTTGTCCGAATCGATTGCCTTTGCCCAGAGGAGTGCACTGATCAGCTGATTCAAGTTATGTTTCTAAAACTGCAAACTGTCGAAAAGTATATGATCTGATGTCGCAGGCCTGCTGCAGAAAATATTAAAGGAAAGGTATCGTCTCATAAATATATTCAGAAGTGAACGCTGCCGTGCTGGTAACATCATTTCCGGTTTTCAATTGTTCCTATTGATCGCAAGACATCTGGGATGTTATTGATCACACATTCTGACACCAGGCCGAACATAGCGGCCTACATGGGTTATCGATAACATCACAGATATCTCACAATTAATAAGAAAAATTGAAAAAAGGAAGTGACGTTCCAGCGTTCACTTCTGATTATGATTATGGGACGATACCTTTCCTTTAAGTTCAAACTGTCAAAGGACCAAAACAACCTGCAAAACTAATCGAGATTGATTTCAGAAAATGCAACCATATGACTGAATTTACAAGACTTTTTCTTTCTTGTTTGTTAAAATATATATAATAATGCATGCTTTTCATGTGGTATGGGACGTGGAGGAGCGGATGGTTTCATTTTGTCGACCCGAGCTATTCTTACATAATTATAATGACTTGTATTCACTGAAATGGTCATGGTCATATCTATCTATATATATCTATATACCTATCTATATCTATCTATATATCTATCTATATCTATAAATATAATATATATATATATATATATTTATATATTATATATATGTCTATATATATATATATATATATATATATATATATATATATATATATATATCTATACATATATATATATATATATCTATACATACATATATATATATATGTATATATATAGATATATATATGTATATATATAGATATATATATGAATATATATACATATATATATATATATATATATATATATATATATATATATATTTTTATATATATATATATATATATATATATATATATATATATATATATATATATATATATATATATATATATATATATATATATATATATATATATATATATATATATATATATATTATATATATATATATATATATATATATATATGCCTAAAAAGTATTATACAGTACTGACTAATAATATGTCTTATCTCTATCATATCTCTCTATCTCTATGCTTCAATTTTTCGTTTGTTTGTCAATATAATTGTATTTTAATACATTAAGTTATGCCTTTATGAGAAGGAAAAAATATGAAAAGAATGAACGAAAGATATATCCCCGAATGATTCCCAAAAGGTATTAGCACCTTTAATAACCTCTTCTCTTTCATGATCAATGCACTGCCACAAATCTATAAGAATATAGAATTTTGCTCGTCATAAACAGATAGAATACAGCCATAAAATCCCACATTTGACTTCCTGTGTGTCTCTTTCACCAGCTGTCACATTTCCGCTGAATATTTTTGGAAAAATGCTGCAACTATATCAGTGAAAAGGATCAGCCCTAAGTAGCTAAGCTTCTACAGCCTCTACAGAGAGTGAAATCAAATCAGGATATGTTTAGTTTAGATAAATGCAGTGAGAAGAATTTCTCTCCACCCACTTATTTATGTGGGCGGAACCCGGAGGAATGATTTTTAACACAACCATGAAAAGAAGCCGTAAATCTGCAATGATGTCTTTTCTGACGGAAGGAATCGGTAGATGCTATTTTTGGTTCGCATGCGAAGCATAATGCAAACCTATGTAATGGCGATTTCGTTCGTCCGGCCGTCCACAGTTTTTCCCTGAGATTTCCTTAAAAATGTTAAAGTTTTTTTGAGAATTCTTCAGAAAATGTTAACGTTTCTTCAGGGTTCCTAAAAAAAAATTAAAACAGTTTTTTTAGTTATCCTTATGGAAGGTTAGAATTTCCTTACAAAATGTGTTTTTCAGAGACACTTAAGACAATATTGAAGACTAGTTTCCTTAAAAAGTCTACAAAACATTTGATATTTCCTTAGAAGATAACTGTAAAATGATATAATTTTCCAATATTCGGACAAAGATCCGCAAGCGTATTTCTTGTCAGCGTGTAGTACTTGAGATTTAAAATCTGTTAGAATATTTGTAAAGTTGTATCACGCATGATTATTAAACTCCGCCTTTATAATTGTGTACATTTGCATAAAGTGGCCACAGTATATGAACTGACCAGACTTCTTTTATATTTAGTATGCTTTGTCAGGGAGTGTGACATATGGACATATGGAGGGATGCCATGTGGGACATGGATGGGGGCCATTCGGGACATATAATATAATATGATATACCTTGTGGTATACACAAAGGGCTATATCAGGCATAATTATTTGACTCTGCCCTCTTTTTTTATTCAACAACTCATTTGCATTTATTTGCATATTATATGAACTGACACTTTCCTACATAGTATCAGTGCTCAATCAAGGACTGTAATAGCTAGGATGAGACTTCTTATGGAGCCTATGGGATAACATTTGGGACATGGGGTGGGATGTCATGTGGGACATGGGGTGGGATGCCATGTGAAACAGGGTGAAATGCCATGTAGGATATATGATGGAATGCCATGCGGGACATAAGATGGAATGCCATTGGATGGAATGTCATGTGAGACCTGGGATCGTATGGGATGTCATGTGAGACATGGAGTCCCACCCCATTTCAACAAGTCATTTGCATATCAGTTATTATATGAACTGACACTTTCATACATAGTATGCTCAATCAGGGACTGTGATAGCTAGGATGAGACTTCTTATGGCGCCTATGGGATGTCATGTGGGACATAAGGTGGGATGCCATGTGAGACATGAGGTGGGATGCCATGTGGGACATGGGGTGGGATGCCATGTGGAAGAGGGTGAAATACCATGTGGGACATAATGGGTTGCCACGAGTAACACAAGAGTGTAACATAGGTTGAGATGGATGCCATGTGTGACACAGGGTAGGATGACATGTGTGACATAGGGTAGGAGGCTATGTGGGACATATGGTAGGAGGCCATGGGGACATGGGATGTGATGCCAAGTGGGACATAACGTAGGATGTCATTGGGACATTGGGAGGGATACCGTGTGGAACATGTGGTGGGACATAAGGTGGGGAGCCATGTGGGACATCAGGTGCAGAGCCACTGGTGCGGGGCACAGGGAGAGATGTCATGTGGGACATAGGGAGGGCTGTCATGTGGTACATATGGTTGGATTAATGTGAGACATACATGTAGGATGGGATTCATGTGGGACATAGGCTGGGATGCCATGTGGGTCATAGTGTGGGATGCCATGTGGGACATATGGAGCAACGCCATGTGGGACATATGGTGAAATGCCATGTGAGACATAATGTATGGTGGAATGCCATGTGGGACAAGTCATGGGATGGGATGTCATGTGGGACATAAGGTGGGACTCATTTGGGACATGGGATGTGATCCATGTGGGACATAGGGTGGAATGCCATGTGGGTCATAGGATGGGATGTCCTGTGGGATATATGATGGAATGCCACATGGGACAAGAGATGGGATGGGATGTCATGTGGGGACATGGATGGGATGCCATGTGGGACATGGGATGGCATGTGGGACTTAGTGGTAAATGGCATTTTCATAATTGGCCAGGTCATATGATATGGGTGTCAATTTGCATGGGCATGCAAACCATGACGGAATTTACCGTTTAAGTTGTATATTGATTCAAACAAGTGGGGCAATTTAAAATATCTTGTTAATGCAATTAGACATTGAAGTAGTTTCTGCACCGTTTAGTTTAACTCTTCAGACCATTCAAGTCCTCTTTCATTCTGTCATTTAGGAATAAACTTGCTTGAGTAATGAACTAATCGTTGAATTTCCCCCTATAGCGTAAAACAAAATATGGAAGGCGCAAGTTTTGCTTGTTAATTGTTTAAACGTTTTGGGCGGAGGGTGGGGCCGGCGGAAGGTGGGGGCCGGCGGAGGGTGGGGCCGGCGGAGGGTGGGGCTGGGGATATATATAAATATATATATATATATATATATATATATATATATATATATATATATATATATATATATTTATATATATATATATATATATATATATATATTTATATATATGTTTATATATATATATATATATATAAATATATATATATTTATATATATGTATATATATATATAATATATATATATATATATATATATAGATATATATATATATATACATATATATATATATATATATATATATATATATATATATATATATATATGTATATATATATATATATATATATATATATATATATATATATATATATATATATATATATATATATATATATATATATAGATATACATATATACATATATACATGTATATATATATATATATATATATATATATATATATATATATATATATATATATATATACATATATACATATATATATATATATATATATATATATATATATATATATATATATATATATATACATACATACATGCATGCATGCATACGTACATGTATATATGTATATCTATATATATATATATATATATATATATATATATATATATATATATATTCATGCATGCATGCATGCATACGTACATACATACATGCATACATACATACATACATACACACACACGCACACATACATACATACATACATACATACATACATACAAACGAGCGAATTATTTGGAGACATTTTTAGAATTTCGGAATGCAAAATTCGTTAAAACTACGCACCAATATGGATTGTTATTGCATCAACTTATCGATCTATTTAAGGCAAACTTAGCAACACAGCAAAATATCTACAAACACACACAAAAAAAGCTTACATCATACAAGGGCGTAGATCCATTTGTTATAAGTGATGATGTATCACTTGCTGATTTTTGTGGGAGGACTAGTTTGCCGCGTTAGCGGCAATGTGAGCGCGAAGCTTCTTGAATATTCAATATTTTACGGCTAAATTGGCCCCAAAATAAAATCAAAACATGTTTAGGGTCCAACCTCATTTACCTCTAAAAGCCGTAGAAAACAGTAAGTAGTAGGCTGTACTCTTTGGGTGAAATTCCAGTCCAAAAGAATTAAAAGTCATTCTTAATAATAAACAGGTTTATTCAATTTTAGCTTCCGAATGCGAGATAGACAACCCCTGCCCCCTCCACCCCTGCCCCTTCCACCCCATGCCCCTTCCACCCCTGCCTCTCCACCCAAACACACACACACACACCTCCCCTTGGCGTGCCTGGGTAAGATAATACCGGTCATTGCGGTGATAATGCATATACATCACTTGTCATATAAATCAACGCTGTTGGTTGGCCATGCTGGTCATAATAATATTACGCGTTAAAACTTATTTTTAGACGTATTTTACGTCTAAGAAAAATCAATTCTTACGTCGTAACAATCATTTCTTACGTCGTAACAATTCCATTTCACTCGTCTAAAACGGGTCGCTGATTGACTGTTTCTTTAGACGTGAGATTAGAAAATTAGTTTTTACGCGTAAAATTATATCTATTCGTACGTCTAAAGGAATTAGCCAATTAGCGACCCGTTTTAGACGTGTGAAATGGAATTGTTACGACGTAAGAAATTATTGTTACGACGTAAGAAATGATTTTTCTTATGCGTAACATTAGGAGACGTTGTGACCCGCATGGCCAACCATAGACGCTGCGTCTTGTTTCTTTGCATGAAAGACAAGTTGTCGAGTCGAGTTGTTAAGTATCGTTAGTTTAAGATCACGTCAAGAAACTTCGGAAATCGGAGTTTACAAAATCGTATCACGTGACGTTTAGTTAAGGATAAGTATTATATTGTGGTAAATGAGATGAAAGTATATATTTTCGTGATTTACGGTTAGTTTTGTGATATACATTCATTGTTTCCAATTTCTCAATCAAATAACAGAAGTGGCAAAAAGCAGTTATTTTAGTTTTTGAACATTTGGGGCGGTATTATCGGCAAAAGTGTGTGTGTGGGGGTGGGGATTGTACTTACCATCCCCCTTTTCAAAAAGTGTGGATCTACGCCCCTGGATCATAAGATAAACACTGCAAAAATCCGCACGTATCCGAGCGAGAATCTGGCTCTTGAGCTGTTGAGTTAGTTATTGCTTAAGCTCAAAATCCCTTAAAGGAATGTTGAGCTCAAAATCCCTTAAAGGGATGTTGAGCTAAAAATGGTGATGACATTTTAAAGTAAAACTGCAGCTATTACATGAAAACGTAGGATGCTATTTTCAAAACATTTTGAAAGGTTTTCACTCAAATTTAATGATTTCTTTAAAAGGTAACTAATTATATATTTTTTCTAGGTGCTTATAAAGCCTTCAATTGGTTGCGGTGTCATTGGGGTGAACAGACATAAATACTTCCTCAAACTGGCAACAGGCTACTTTTAGCAATTTAGAGAGAAACTGTAATGAATCCAAAACAGATCAATACGCGGGTAAATTGCTGTATCATCAGAGAAAACCATTAAGCGGATCAATAAAAATTGTATATGATTGAAAAACAAATAAGCGAGAAAGAGCGAAACGAAATAACAGATGTAAGTATACGCCAGGCTCGAATAATAGAATGACATTTCAATAAAGATAGTAATCTTGATGATTAATACGGCAGAAATCTTTTTGATTCAACAGCATGAAAAATTAATGAAATTGTTCAAGAGCCTTAAGTAATAAAAATGTAATGTGATATGCATTGTGACGTATGTGACTTAGGTAAGTTTGAGAAATAGGATTCCATGAATGTGTAAACTCAATTGAAGAATTGCTGTAATAACCATTCAATGCTGATGCACTTTGCAATCAATTTTACTTCATTTTGTGTAACGGTAAATTGGGTATTGTTTGCTTTAAAGGCTAAATGAATCATTCTACCTAATTCATACTCAATAATCCAAGTCATATAAAAATGGGAATTATTTATTCATTGTTTTATGATCTGCGAAACTTAATAATAAAATGACGAATATGATTATATATGATTAATTTACAAACTTGAATCAGCGGAGTGTCGTATTGAAAATGATTTGGTGTTTACCGTGCTGTCGTGTCTGCAGGCTGGTGATTATTGCAACTAATTGATCATAATATACCGTGTCTGCAGGCTGGTGATTATTGCAAGTAATTGATCATAATCAGATAATATACCGTGTCTGCAGGCTGGTGATTATTGCAAGTAATTGATCATAATCAGATAATATACCGTGTCTGCAGGCTGGTGATTATTGCAACTAATTGATCATAATATACCGTGTCTGCAGGCTGGTGATTATTGCAACTAATTGATCATAATATACCATGTCTGCAGGCTGGTGATTATTGCAACTAATTGATCATAATATACCGTGTCTGCAGGCTGGTGATTATTGCAACTAATTGATCATA
Source organism: Chiridota heheva (assembly GCA_020152595.1). Classification (NCBI taxonomy): domain Eukaryota; kingdom Metazoa; phylum Echinodermata; class Holothuroidea; order Apodida; family Chiridotidae; genus Chiridota; species Chiridota heheva. The sequence goes on from JAIGNY010000935.1 coordinate 239,972, forward strand.
ATATACCATGTCTGCAGGCTGGTGATTATTGCAAGTAATTGATCATAATCAGATAATATACCGTGTCTGCAGGCTGGTGATTATTGCAACTAATTGATTATAATCAGATAATATACCGTGTCTGCAGGCTTGTGATTATTGCAACTAATTGATCATAATATACCGTGTCTGCAGGCTGGTGATTATTGCAACTAATTGATCATAATATACCGTGTCTGCAGGCTGGTGATTATTGCAACTAATTGATCATGATATACCATGTCTGCAGGCTGGTGATTATTGCAACTAATTAATCATAATATACCGTGTCTGCAGGCTCGTGATTACATACTGTGCTGCCGTGTCTGCAGGCTGGTGATTATTGCAACTAATTAATCATAATATACCGTGTCTGCAGGCTGGTGATTACATACTGTGCTGCCGTGTCAGCAGGCTGGTGATTATTGCAACTAATTGATCATAATATACCGTGTCTGCAGGCTGGTGATTATTGCAAGTAATTGATTATAATATACCGTGTCTGCAGGCTGGTGATTATTGCAACTAGTTGATCATAATATACCGTGTCTGCAGGCTGGTGATTATTGCAACTAATTGATCATAAAATACCGTGTCTGCAGGCTGGTGATTATTGCAACTAATTGATCATAATATACCGTGTCTGCAGGTTGGTGATTTTGCAACTAATTGATCATAATCAGATAATATACCGTGTCTGCAGACTGGTGATTATTGCAAGTAATTGATCAAAATATGCCATGTCTGCAGGCTGGTGATTATTGCAACTAATTGATCACAATATACCGTGTCTGCAGGCTAGTAATTATTGCAACTAATTGATCATAACATACCGTGTCTGCAGGCTGGTGATTATTGCAACTAATTAATCATAATATACCGTGTCTGCAGGCTGGTGATTATTGCAACTAATTGATCATAATATACCGTGTCTGCAGGCTGGTGATTATTGCAACTAATTAATCATAATCAGATAATATACCGTGTCTGCAGGCTGGTGATTATTGCAACTAATTGATCATAATATACCGTGTCTGCAGGCTGGTGATTATTGCAACTAATTGATCATGATATACCATGTCTGCAGGCTGGTGATTATTGCCACTAATTGATCATAATATACAGTGTCTGCAGGCTGGTGATTATTGCAAGTAATTGATCATAATATACCGTGTCTGCAGGCTGGTGATTATTTAACTGTGGTGCCGTGTCTGCAGGCTGGTGATTACATACTGTGCTGCCGTGTCTGCAGGCTGGTGATTATTGCAACTAATTGATCATGATATACCATGTCTGCAGGCTGGTGATTATTGCAACTAATTGATCATAATATACCGTGTCTGCAGGCTGGTGCGAAATGATTTAAGAGTATTTTTATCTATTCAATACAGAAGGTTTCTTTGAAAAGGCCGCATATAGACGTGCAGTGGCATATACACAACTTGAGCAGCTCGAGTATGTACTGTAGTAAATAGTGTTTTCATGCAAATAAGTGGATAAAATATGTATGCATATAGCGCAAGTAAATATACTACAAGGGGACGCATATAGGAGGGTACGAACTCACGACCACGTGGCATTTTAACGCTTTAATCATTGAGGGGAGGGTAATTGTTCATCCATCCCTTGCATCCTCGTGTCTCAAGATTGCTTGACCCGTCACCAATAAATCTGATAAATACTAGTGAAACGTCACTTTCGCGTCGATAATTGATTGACTTGTCGGTGATTGTGTAAATATTTCGACCAATTAGAAATGTTGGATTGTAGTGTATTTTTTTCTTCTTACAATGCAGTTAACACGATAGTCAGATAGTTGGCCTTTAATTCATTTTACAGCGATGCGAGTATTGAAAACATGACCCTCTTTTCGACCGAGAACCTCACACTAAATAAATGTATAGCAGTATAGGGGTTGCACGAAATTCGGAGGTTGCACGAACTTGATTCGGACGGACTCCACGACCTGCAAGGTGGGTTCGGGGTTGCACAAAATACGAGCCAAATCTTATTTCTGAGCACTTTATGGGATCTTATATAATAAATAGATAAATAGCTTAAAACGTTTGCAAAACTGATACCAGCGATACAAAATCTGCAAAAATTCTCCACACAGAAGTTGGAGTTAATAAAAAACAAGAGTATACCTGTTTGTAAGTATTGATTGTGTACAATTTTGGTTAATAGCTCCATAATTATACTCCGTGGAAAAATAAAGATCAAAGGGGTTCCACACAAGCTCTTTGATAAAGATATACTGATATATATATATATATATATATATATATATATATATATATATATATATATATATATATATATATATATATATATATATATATATATATATATATATATATATATATATATATATATATATATATATATATATATATATATATATATATATATATATATATATATATATATATGTATATATATATATATATATATATATATATATATATATATATATATATATATATATATATATATATATATATATATATA